>JACATO010000328.1:30000-50000 GCA_018389105.1 Nautilus pompilius | reverse complement strand
ATACAAATAGTCGTTATCAAGTGAAACAAAGCATTCGGGATAATAACGTCCCAATGTTTTCATAATAAACATTGCGAGTGTTATTACCAAAAACACATCGTTGATGAATAGTCGTCGTTAAACGACGCCTCGTAGAGTGCTACAGCAGAACTGTTTATTGTAAAAACAATTCCTGGTATACTCTAAAGGCATCGCTACAATCGTTCCCTGCAAAAACAAAAACACGATGACTTCCTCCGATTAAGAAAGCCGGGGACACTATAGAATCCAAAGCTTTCCTAGACTTATATATATTTATGCAACCCACAATCTAACCAATTTATCGTATAAAACAGGAGAAGTAACCACTTTGAACGACCGATCGTATAATAATTAAAAAAAAAATATTAACGAAACGAAAATTTTATTAACTACGAAACGAAAGACGATGCATCAGTATTCCCGGCCTTGTACGATTCAGAACGAGGCTAAATTCGCGTCGTGACGATTAAAGTTAACGTTCCCCAGTTAACATACGAATTTCAACTCTATACGACCAATAGTTCGTCCGTTACATCACTTTTCGCGATATAAGTTTCCGTTGCCATGGTTACCGAGAATTCAAAATGTCCGATGTCTAGGTAACGCAACGTCACTAGGTCGATATCGTACCTCAACGTCACAACGAGGCTCGATCGGTATCGTCTTCTATAAAGGTACGTCTCCTGTTAAAGATGCATCGGTATTTTACGATATAAGGGAGATAATCCATTTTATTTTCCAAACAAAACACTCGGAACGAGGCGAAATTACGGTCACCGTTAAAGGTAACGTTCACGAGGATGTACAAAAAATTTCGACTCATACGATGAATAGTATTCCCATGGGACCACTTTACGCGATGTAAACATCCCGTTGCCATGGTTACGAAGAATTCGAAGTCTCGTAGCTCCGCGACGGTAAGTCGCATCGACGCGCGGTTGGTGTCGTCTTGAAGGTAATCGTATCCTCTACGAGATGCATAACTTTTCCCGATCAAAGGGAATCAACCCCGTCGTTCGAAAAGGGTTAATTTAATAACTTCCGTAGAACTACTCGGAACGAGGCGAAATTCGGGTGGTGGTGAAAGGTAACCTTCCCATGCACGCTCAGCAAATTTCAACTCGATACGACCATTAGGTAAGCGACAACCCCACCATGCACGATTTGATCCCGATCGTAGTTCACCGTTGCCATGGTTACGAAGATTCAAAGTCTCGTAGCTCCTCGACGGTAAGTCGCATCGACGCGCGGTCGGTGTCGTCTTGAAGGTAACCGTATCCTCTACGCGATGCATAACTTTTCCCGATCAAAGGGAATCAACCCCGTCGTTCGAAAAGGGTTAATTGAATATTTTTGAAAGTAAGACTCGGAACGAGGCCAACTTCGGGTGACCGTCAAAGGTAAGCTTCCCATGCACGCACAGCAAATTTCAACTCGATACGACCATTAGGTAAGCGACAACCCCACCATGCACGATTTGATCCCGATCGTAGTTCACCGTTGCCATGGTTACGAAGATTCAAAGTCTCGTAGCTCCGCGACGGTAAGTCGCATCGATGCGCGGTTGGTGTCGTTGGAAAGGTACGTTGATTCTCTACACGATGCATTACTAACCTCGACCAAGGGGAATCAATCCCGTGGTTCAAAAAGGGTTAATTTAATAACTTCCGTAGAACTACTCGGAACGAGGCCAACTTCGGGTGACCGTTCAAAGGTAAGCTTCCTATACACGCACAGCAAATTTCAACTCGATACGACCATTAGGTAAGCGACAACCCCACCATGCACGATTTGATCCCGATCGTAGTTCACCGTTGCCATGGTTACGAAGATTCAAAGTCTCGTAGCTCCGCGACGGTAAGTCGCATCGATGCGCGGTCGGTGTCGTTGGAAAGGTACGTTGATTCTCTACACGATGCATTACTAACCCAGACCAAGGGGAATCAATCCCGTGGTTCAAAAAGGGTTAATTTAATAACTTCCGTAGAACTACTCGGAACGAGGCGAAATTCGGGTGGCGGTGAAGGTTAACGTTCGGGAGGATCCACAGAAAATTTCAACTCTATACGACCTATAGTTAACCCGGCAGCACCACCGTGCACCATTCGATCCCGATCGTAGTTCCACCGTTGCCACGGTTACGAAAATTCGAAGTCTCGTAACTCCGCGACGGTAAGTCGCATCGACGCGAGGTCGGTGTCGTCTGGAAGGTACGCGCATCCTCTACGCGATGCACAACGCGTTACGATGGAAGGGAGATTATCCCGTCGATCACGACGGTTATTTTAATCTTTATCTCAGGACGACTCAGAACGAGGTCACCTTCTGCTGAAGTGTACGTTGCCATGGTTACGAAGAAGTCGTCGTCATCGAATTAAAGGTAAGGGTCTCCTCTACGAGATGCATAAGGTTTAGGAAGCAAAGGGAGATAATCCGATTTAATACCTTGGAAAGTTCGACACGGTTACGAAGAAGTTTTCGTCACACGGAAGTTTGGTCGTCATCGAATTAAAGGTAAGTGTCTCAGCTACGAGATGCATAAGGTTACGGGAGCAAAGGGAGATAATCCGATTTAATACCTTGGACAGAAGGTACGTTACGAAGAATTGAAAACGTCAGTCAGGTCCACCAGGCTAGTAGAGGGAGACGACTCGGTAACGATAGGTTGAAAGAAAATAATAATAATAATATCACCGTTCTCGTAGGTTACCATGGTAACGGAGAATTCAAAAGATCGTAGCTCTGAAACGACCAGTCGAATCTCGACGAGGTCCGGGTCGTACGTAAGGTAAAACACAGGGTTGGACATTGCAACTATTAACCCTAACAGGGCACAAGGTACAACAACAACAACGACTCACTCCGTTCTGATGCGGCTATTATCCGTACGACGATAAATTCCGTTACCGTAGTTACGCATGTAAGACGGTAAAGGTACGGGTTCGTTAACAACTCCCCGACGGTAAGTCGGTACCAAGCGCGTAAGATGTAGTTGTACCGGATAAACCGGCATGAATACACGAGGTGGTGGTGGTGAGACGGGATAATAAACTTGACGATAAGTTGTCGGAACGAGACGAAATTGTGGTGACGGCGTAAGGTAACGTTGCTGAGGAATCACCGAAAATTTCGTCTCGATTGGACGGAAAGTTTCCGTTTGACGGTTGTTTACGCGATTTTCAAAATGGCCGATTTGCCGAGAAACACGTGTACCGTAAACTTCTGAGTCCCGTAGCTCCGCGACGGTATGTCGCATCGACGCGCGGTTGGTGTCGTTGGAAAGGTTACCCAGCAAGGTACGCGATGCACCCATTTTCCCGACTCAGGGGAATCAAGTCCGTCCGGTATCGGCAGCAAACCGATAAACCGGGAACCGCTACTCGGAACGCGTTGAAATTCACGGGACGGTCTGCGCTAGTCGAGGGAAGCGTGCACGAGAAATTTGAAAAAAATCCGTTGAATAGGGAGGTCAGAGGTTAACCGCGGCGATTCGGTCTTTTGGGACGGCCCCTCGTCACCCTGGCAGGCTCACGTTCTGCTATTTCTGGCTCCAACAACCAAGGAAACTCCACTTCTCTAATTCTTCTCATTTGCAAGTGTCTAGGTGGGTAAAAAATCCTCTGTCCGGCGGCGTTACGCCACACCGTGAATTCTATCTCCATCCTCGACCATGTGCTCACGAGAAAAGAACGTTGCGCATGTCCGTACGTCACGACCGCGTGGCATCACGGTCTATGTTTACCTCCGAAATACCCTACCCCCCCTACGGGAAAACCTTCGCCGTTCCGCCTGGGTGCGTCCTACGACCTAGGTCGAACCGTCGTTGGAAAGCTCTTTCGTTCCGACGCATATCCCCTCGGATTTTCTTTCAAGATTCGACCGTCCCGTGGGGGTAGGGGACTTCTCCCGGTGGTCGTCTGCCTCCGGAGAGGCCCACAACGGGACTGCCTGCTCACCGCACGAGGCGCGTAGGAATACTAACGGTCGAGTAGTGCTTCGGCCAGGCCTCGCCATGTGCGATTTGAACTTTGACCCTAAACCGACGGTCAGCTTTAACCCTTGGAAGGCGGGTCCGATAAACGTTATTACTCCGTGGAGGACGAAGTTCCGGTCGGATCGACTCGCCGAAGGTGGCGTTGCGTTCGGGGGGGTCGTCTCCGTACGTCCGTATTGGTTAACCCGTTCCGAACGGACTTCCCACCGAGTTACGTCCCTTTTAACGATCTCGGTACCCCACCCGAGGTTACGGAAAAGTTCGTAGAAACCGAACCCTGCATCGGATCGAGGCCGGGTCGGCGGCGTTGGACACCTCTATGACGTCCGCGTCGATTCATGGGAAAACATCCCCCGTATCGTTCTTATTAAAGCTGCACCCTTCCCTTAAAGCCGCATGCTCGTTTATGCTACACCTAAACAAAGCTCCCTAGACGTACCCCCCCTCCGCTTACAATTTTTTTTCTCCGAGTTGTTACGTCACACACACTCACCGATGGTATCGTTAAAACCGCCATTGACTCCCGCATCGAATCGCATTGGTCACACGTCTTCCAACGTTCTCGTTAACCCGTCACGAACCGAAAACCAACTGGCGCATCCTAAAAACATCACTTTAACGACGCTACTAGGCCAATTAATGTATTAAAATTACCATATCACTCCATACGATGGTTTTGTTATGTAAATTAACGATTTAAAGCTGAACCGTCACTTTTTGGAAATTTCAAAAATTTCGAGTTTACTCTTCTTACTATGTATTACTGTATTGTACGTAGCATACGTTGTGTTGGGAGAAAATTTATAAAAATCACGTGACCACTCGGAACGACCATTTCGTGTAGGAAATTAACTATTTAAAGCTGAACCATCCATTTTTTTCAAGATTACTCATCTAACGTTAATTTATAGTAACGATAAGAAATTCTACGTAAAATTCGGAAAAAAATTATTAAAATCACGTGACCGCGCGGAACGATGATTTTTTTATGTAAATTAACGATTTAAAGCTGAACCATCTATTTTTTCGAGATTACTCATGTATATACGATAAATTGAGGGAAAATTGAATAAATTAACGAGACGACTCGGAACGAGGATTTTGTTATGTAAATTAACGATTTAAAGCTGAACCATACATTTTTTCGAGATTACTACGTTACCATATAGTAACGATAAGAAATTATACGTAAAATTCGGAAAAAAATTATTAAAATTACGATATCACTCGATACGATGGTTTTGTTATGTAAATTAACGATTTAAAGCTGAACCGTCAATTTTTGGAATTTTCGAATAAATTGGGGAAAAATTGAATAAATTAACGAGACGACTCGGAACGATGATTGGATGTTGTAGACGAACGATTTAAAGCTGAACCATCAATTTTTGTTGAATTCGTACATTACGATGCATGTCTTGTAACGTTAAGTTGTAGTGTTGTATCGTTGCGACGATGACTGTTCGAGAAGTACGAAACGGATCGAGACGAGGTCGATGTCGTTGGATACCTCTCCGACGTCCGCGTCGAATCGTGGAAAAAAATTCCTCCATCGTATCGTTATTAACCCTGTTTACCCGACGAAAATGCGCTCCCTCACCGTACCCCCCCTACGTTTGGAATTTTTTTTCTCCGAGTTGTTACATCTCACACAAACGAGTTTGGTATCGTTACGACGGGCATTCACAGACGCATCGAACGACGTCGGTCTACGTTCTTCGAAATTTGTTATTAACCCGTCACGAGCCGACGAACAAATATCGCATCGATATATCGCGTCAAAAAGTGACTTATTACGTCACGATAACGCTCTAAACGACTGACGTTGTTCCCTACGAACCACGTTTATGTATTCATAAGCAATCGTTAATTTGTTTCCCAAAGTTTCGTTATGACGACGTCACGATTAACGAAAACTTGGTTCGTTAAGGTTACGACGATGATGGTTCGAGAAGTACGAAGCGGATGGAGGAACGACGAATGTCGTTGGATACCTCTCCGACGTCCGCGTCGATTTGGGGAAAAAAATTCCTCCATCGTATCGTTATTAACCTCTTTACCCGACGAAAAGGCGCTCCCTCACCGTACCCCCCCTACGTTTGGAATTTTTTTTCTCCGAGTTGTTACATCTCACACAAACGAGGTTGGTATCGTTACGACGGCCATGCATAGACGCATCGAACGACGTCGGTCTCCCTTCTTCGAATTTCGTTATTAACCCGATACGAGCCGACGAACAAATATCGCATCGATATATCGCGTCAAAAAGTGACTTATTACGTCACGATAACGCTCTAAACGACTGACATTGTTCCCTACGAACCACGTTTACGTATTCATAAGCAATCGTTAATTTGTTTCCCAAAGTTTCGTTATGACGACGTCACGATTAACGAAAACTTGGTTCGTTAAGGTTACGACGATGATGGTTCGAGAAGTACGAAGCGGATGGAGGAACGACGAATGTCGTTGGATACCTCTCCGACGTCCGCGTCGATTCGTGGAAAAAAATTCCTCCATCGTATCGTTATTAACCCTGTTTACCCGACGAAAAGGCGCTCCCTCACCGTACCCCCCCTACGCTTACAATTTTTTTTCTCGGAGTTGTTACATCTCACTGAATCGAGATTGGTATCGTTACGACGGCCATGCATAGACGCATCGAACGACGTCGGTCTACGTTCGGAGAAATTCGTTATTAACCCGTCACGAGCCGACGAACAAATATCGCATCGATATATCGCGTCAAAAAGTGACTTATTACGTCACGATAACGCTCTAAACGACTGACATTGTTCGTAGCGAACTACTTTTACGTATCCATACGTAATCGTTTATTTGTTTCCCAAAGTTTCGTTATGACGACGTCACGATTAACGAAAACTTGGTTCGTTAAGGTTACGACGATGATGGTTCGAGAAGTACGAAGCGGATGGAGGAACGACGAATGTCGTTGGATACCTCTCCGACGTCCGCGTCGAATCGTGGAAAAAAATTCCTCCATCGTATCTTTACTAACCCTGTTTACCCGACGAAAAGGCGCTCCCTCACCGTACCCCCCCTACGTTTGGAATTTTTTTCTCGGAGTTGTTACGTCACACACATTCAACGATGGTATCGTTACGACGACCATGCATAGACGCATCGAAAGACGTCGGTCTCCCTTCTTCGAAACTCGATATTAACCCGTCACGATCCGACGAACAAATATCGCATCGATATATCGCGTCAAAAAGTGACTTATTACGTCACGATAACGCTCTAAACGACTGACATTGTTCCCTACGAACCACGTTTATGTATTCATAAGCAATCGTTAATTTGTTTCCCAAAGTTTCGTTATGACGACGTCACGATTAACGAAAACTTGGTTCGTTAAGGTTACGACGATGACCACTCGAGAACCACGAAGCGCATCGAGGAACGACGAATGTCGTTGGATACCTCTCCGACGTCCGCGTCGAATCGTGGAAAAAAATTCCTTCATCGTATCGTTATTAACCCTGTTTACCCGACGAAAAGGCGCTCCCTCACCGTACCCCCCCCCGTCACTTTTTTTCTTTTTTTCTCGGAGTTGTTACGTCCCACACATTCAACGATGGTATCGTTACGACGACCATGCATAGACGCATCGAACGACGTCGGTCTCCGTTCTGTGAAATTCGTTATTAACCCGTCACGAGCCGACGAACAAATATCGCATCGATATATCGCTTCAAAAAGCGACTTATTACGTCACGACGACGCTCTAAACGACTCACGTTGTTCCCTACGAACCACTTTACTACGTACGTGCGCAATCGTTCATTTGTTTCCCAAAGTTTGGTCATGACGACGTCACAATTAACGATGGGGTTAACGAAAAATTACCATTAAAATGTATTAAAATTACGAGACGACTCAGAACGATGAATTTTAATGGGTAAATTAACGATGTTGCGTCATTCGATGAATTTTCATGAATTTCGAAAATTTCGAGATTACTCTTGTTACGTCACTATGTGTTAACGTTAATTAATTGAACGTTAAATTGGGAGAAAATTGAATAAATTTACGAGACGACTCGGAACGATGAATATTCTTGTAAATTAACGATTTAAAGATGAACGATCAAGTTTTGGGGAATTCGTATAATTCGATGCACCTCTTATAACGTTAAGATAGTTATCGTTGTAACGATCAGAGATCGAGAATTTATAGTCGGATCGAAATGCTGTCGACATCGTTGGATACCTCTCCGACGTCCGCGTCCATTCGTGGTAAAATTTACGATTTTACGTGTAACGATGAATTTTCATGAATTTATGAAATTTCGATAAAACTCTTGTAACGTTACTCTATAGTAACGATAAGTAATATCATCGTTAAATTCGGGGAAAATCATTAAAAATTGCGTCATCACTCGAAACGATGAATTTTAATGGATAAATTAACGAATTAACGATGTTGCGTCATTCGATGAATTTTCACGAATTTCGGAAATTTCGAGATAACTCTTGTAACGTTAACAAAGGTATCGTTGTAACGATCATCGATCGAGAATTTATACTCCGATAGATGAACGATGGACATCGTTGGATACCTCTCCGACGTCCGCGTCGACTCGTGTAAAAATTTACGTTGTATCTTGAATCGATGAATTTTCATGAATTTCCCAATTTTCGATATAACTCTTGTAACGTTACTATGTAGTGCAGTATCTTTGTAACGATAATTAATTTTACGTTAAATTGGGGGAAAATTCATTAAAATTTCGAGACGACTCGGAACGATGAATATTCATGTAAATTAACGATGTAACGTGTAACGATGAAGTTTTGACAATTTCGGAAATTTCGATGCATCGCTTGTAACGTTAAGTGTGGTATCGATATATCGATCATCGATCGAGAATTTACACTCTGATGGAGATGCTGTCGGCATCGTTGGATACCTCTCCGACGTCCGCGTCGACTCGTGTAAAAATTTACGTTGTATCTTGAATCGATGATATTTTCATGAATTTCTCACATTTCGACACAACTCGTACTATGTACTGACGATAATTACTTCTACGTTAATTGGGGGTAAAATTCATTAAAATTACGTCATCATTCGGAACGATGAATTTTAATGGGTAAATTAACGATGTTTCGTCATTCGATGAATTTGAGGAATTTCGTATTATTCGATGCATCGCTTACAACGTTAAGTGCGATATCGTTGTAACGATCATCGATCGAGAATTTATGGTCTGATCGAGGAACAATGGACATCGTTGGATACCTCTCCGACGTCCGCGTCGACTCGTGGAAAAATTTCTGATTTTACGTGGAACGCTGAATTTTCGTGAATTTTTAGATAACGTTACTATGTATTAACGATAATTCATTCTACGTTAAATTGGAGGGAAATTCATTAAAAATTACGTCACCACTCGGAACGATGAATTTTAATGGGAAATTAACGATGTCACGTGAATCGATCACTTTGGGTAAATTCGTATAATTAGATGCATCGCTTGTAACGTTAAGTTCGATATCGTGTGAACGATCATCGATCGAGAATTTATGCTCCGATCGAGTAACGATGGACATCGTAGGATACCTCTCCGACGTCCGCGTCGATTCATGGTAAAATTTACGATGTGTCTTGAATCGATGAATTTTCATGAATTTCGCAATTTACGATAAAACTCTTGTAACGTTACTCTATAGTAACGATAAGTAATTGAACGTTAAATTGGGGGGAAATTCATTAAAAATTGCGTCATCACTCGGAACGATGAATTTTAATGGGTAACTTAACGATGTCACGTGAATCGATCGAGTTTTGGGGAATTCGTATAATTAGATGCATCGCTTGTAACGTTAAGTGCGGTATCGATGTAACGATCGTCGATCGAGAATTTATACTCCGATCGAGTCGGGGTCAACATCGTTGGATACCTCTCCGACGTCCGCGTCGAATCGTGGAAAAATTTACGCTTTTACGTGTAACGTTGAATTTTCATGAATTTCACAATTTTCGATAAAACTCTTGTAACGTTACTCTATAGTAACGATAATTAATATCATCGTTAAATTGGTGGAAATTCATTAAAAATTGCGTCATCACTCGGAACGATGAAATTTAATGGGTAAATTAACGATGTCACGTGAATCGATCGAGTTTGGGGAAATTTTGAAATATCGATGCACCACTTGGAACGTTAAGATAGTTATCGTTGTAACGGTAATCGATCGAGAATTTATACTCCGATCGAGGAACGATGGACATCGTGGGATACCTCTCCGACGTCCGCGTCGATTCGTAGAAAAAATTTTCGATTTTACGTGTAACGATGAATTTTCATGAATTTCACAATTTTCGATAAAACTCTTGTAACGTTACTCTATAGTAACGATAAGTAACTGAACGTTAAATTGGGTGAAAATTCATTAAAAATTGCGTCATCACTCGGAACGATGGATTTTAATGGGTAAATTATCGATGTTACGTCATTCGATGAATTTTCATGAATTTCGAAAATTTCGATAAAACTTGTGTAACGTTACTATGTAGTACGTTATCTTTGTAACGATAATTCATAGAACGTAAAATTGGAGGAAAAATATAATAAAATTACGTAACGACTCGGAACGATGAATAATGTTGTAAATTAACGATTTAAAGATGAACGATGAAGTTTTGGGGAATTCGTATAAATCGATGCATCGCTTGTAACGTAAAGTACGATATCGATATATCGATCGTCGATGGAGAATTTATGCTACGATCGATGAACGATGGACATCGCAGGATACCTCTCCGACGTCCGCGTCGTCTCATGTAAAAATTTACGTTGTATCTTGAATCGATGAATTTTCATGAATTTCTCACATTTCGACATAACTCGTACTATAGTAACGATAAGTAATTGAACGTTAAATTGGGGGAAAATCATTAAAAATTGCGTCATCACTCTGAACGATGAATTTTAATGGATAAATTAACGAATTAACGATGTTGCGTCATTCGATGAATTTTCATGAATTTCGGAAATTTCGTGATAACTCTTGTAACGTTACTATATAGTACGGTATCGTTGTATCGATAATTAATTCAACGTTAAATTGGGGGGAAATTCATTAAAATTACGTCATCACTCGGAACGATGAATTTTAATGGGTAAATTAACGATGTTACGTCATTCGATGATGTTTTGGGAATTTCGGAAATTTCGATACAACTTTTGCAACGTTAAGAGTGGTATCGTTGTAACGATCATCGATCGAGAAGTTATACTCGAATCGAGTCGTGGTCGATGTCGTTGGATACCTCTCCGACGTCCGCGTCGAATCGTGGAAAAATTTTCGATTTTACGTGTAACGAGGAATTTTCATGAATTTCGCAATTTACGATTACACTCTTGTAACGTTACCATTTAGAAACGATAATTCATTGCACGTTAAATTTGGGGAAATTCATTAAAAATTGCGTCATCACTCGGAACGATGAATTTTAATGGATAAATTAACGAATTAACGATGTTGCGTCATTCGATGAATTTTCATGAATTTCGAAAATTTTCGATACAACTTTTCCAACGTTAAGAGTGGTATCGATGTATCGATCATCGATCGAGAATTTATGCTCCGATCGAGGAACGATCGACATCGTTGGATACCTCTCCGACGTCCGCGTCGACTGGTGGAAAAATTCACGATGTAACTTGAATCGTTGAATTTTCATGAATTTCTCAATTTTCGATAAAACTCATGTAACGTTACTATGTAGTAACGATAATTAATTCTACGTTAAATTCGGGGGAAATTCATTAAAAATTGCGTCATCACTCGGAACGATGAATTTTAATGGGTAAATTATCTATGTTGCGTCATTCGATGAATTTGAGGAAATTTGGAAGTATCGATGCACTACTTGCAACGTTAAGTGAGTTATCGTTTTAACGATCATCGATCGAGAATTTATACTCCGATCGAGTCGGGGTCAACGGCGGTGGATACTTCTCCGACGTCCGCGTCCACTCGTGGTAACATTTACGCTTTTTCGTGTAACGATGAATTTTCATGAATTTCTCACATTTCGACATAACTCGTACTATGTAGCAACGATAATTCATTGCACGTAAAATTGGGGAAAATTCATTAAAAATTGCGTCATCACTCGGAACAATGAATTTTAATGGGTAAATTAACGATGTCACGTCATTCGATGAATTTTCATGAATTTCACAATTTTCGATAAAACTCTTGTAACGTTACTATGTAGTAACGATAATTAACATCAACGTTAAATTGGGGGAAATTCATTAAAAATTGCGTCATCACTCGGAACGATGAATTTTAATGGGTAAATGAACGATGTTGCGTCATTCGATCAAGTTTGGAGAATTTCGTATAATTCGATGCATCGCTTACAACGTTAAGATAGTTATCGTTTTAACGATCATCGATCGAGAATTTATGCTTCGATCGTGGAACGATCGACATCGTAGGATACCTCTCCGACGTCCGCGTCGAATCGTGGTAAAATTTACGATGTGTCTTGAATCGATGAATTTTCATGAATTTCTGAAATTTCGACATAATTCTTACTATGTAGTAACGATAAGTAATTGATCGTTAAATTGGGGGAAATTCATTAAAAATTGCGTCATCACTCGGAACGATGAATTTTAATGAATTTTAATGGATAAATTAACGAATTAACGATGTTGCGTCATTCGATGAATTTTCATGAATTTCGGAAATTTCGAGATATCTCTTGTAACGTTACTATATAGTTTGTTATCTTTGTAACGATAATTAATTCAACGTAAAATTGGAGGAAAATAATAAAATATTACGTAACGACTCGAAACGATGATTTTGTGTTACTAATGAACGATGTATCGTGTAACGATGATTTTTGACAATTTCTGAAATTCCGATGCATGTCTTGTAACGTTAAGTACGATATCGTTGTATGGACCATCGATCGAGAATTTATGCTCTGATCGAGGAACGATGGATATCGTAGGATACCTCTCCGACGTCCGCGTCGAATCGTGGAAAAATTTACGCTTTGACGTGAATCGATGAATTTTCATGAATTTCGGAAATTTCGACATAACTCTTACTATGTAGTAACGTTAATTGATTCATCGTTAAATTGGGGGAAATTCATTAAAAATTGCGTCATCACTAGGAACGATGAATTTTAATGGGTAAATTAACGATGTCACGTGAATCGATCGAGTTTGAGGAATTTCGTATAATTAGATGCACCACTTGCAACGTTAAGATAGTTATCGTTGTAACGATTATAGATCGAGAAGTTGTACTCGATTCGAGTCGGGGTCGATGTCGTTGGATACCTCTTCGACGTCCGCGTCGACTCGTGGTAAAATTTACGTTCTATCTTGAATCGATGAATTTTCATGAATTTCTCAATTTTCGACAAAACTCTTGTAACGTTACTATGTAGTACGTTATCTTTGTAACGATAATTCATTGAACGTAAAATTGGAGGAAAATATAATAAAATTACGTAACGACTCGGAACGATGAATAATGTTGTAAATTAACGATGTTACGTGAAACGATGAATTTTCATGAATTTCGGAAATTTTCGATATAACTCTTGTAACGTTACTATGTAGTACGGTAACGTTGTATCGATAATTAATTCTACGTTAAATTGGGGGAAAATTCATTAAAAATTACGTCATCACTAGGAACGATTAATTTTAATGGGTAAATTAACGATGTCACGTGAATCGATCGAATTTGAGGAATTTCGTATAAATCGATGCATCGCTTTCAACGTTAAGTACGATATCGTTGTAACGATCATCGATCGCGAATTTATACTCGAATCGAGTCGAGGTGAACGTCGTTGAGTACCTCTCCGACGTCCGCGTCGACTTGTTGTAAAATTTACGATGTAACATGAATCGTTGAATTTTCATGAATTTCACAATTTTCGATAGAACTCTTGTAACGTTACACTATAGTAGACGATAAGTAATTCAACGTTAAATTGGGGGAAAATCATTAAAAATTACGTCATCACTCGGAACGATGAATTTTAATGGATAAATTAACGATGTTACGTCATTCGATGATGTTTTGGGAATTTCGTATAATTAGATGCATCGCTTGTAACGTTAAGTGTGGTATCGTTGTAACGATCATCGATCGAGAATTTATACTCGGATCGAGATGCTGTCGACATCGATGGATACCTCTCCGACGTCCGCGTCGACTCGTAGAAAAATTTTCGATGTATCCTGAATCCTTGAATTTTCATCGATTTCTCAAATTTCGACATAACTCGTACTATGTAGCAACGATAATTACTTCTACGTTAATTTGGGGTAAAATTCATTAAAATTACGATACGAGTCGGAACGTGGATTTTAATGGGTAAATTAACGATGTTACGTCATTCGATGAATTTCACGAATTTCGGAAATTTCGAGATAACTCTTGTAACGTTAAGTGCGGTATCGATATATCGATCATCGATCGGGAATTTATACTGGAATCGAGTAACGATCGACATCGTTGGATACCTCTCCGACGTCCGCGTCGACTAGTGTAAAAAGTTACGATGTAACGTGAATCGATGAATTTTGATGAATTTCTCAATTTCCGATAAAACTATTGTAACGTTACTCTATAGTTACGATAAGTAATTCAACGTTAAATTTGGGGAAATTCATTAAAATTACGTCATCACTCGGAACGATGAATTTTAATGGGTAAATTAACGATGTTACGTCATTCGATGAATTTTCATGAAGTTCGGAAATTTCGACATAACTCTTGTAACGTTAACAAAGGTATCGTTGTAACGATCATCGATCGAGAATCACTACTCCGATCGAGTCGGGTTCGAAGTCTGTGGATACCTCTCCGACGTCCGCGTCGACTGGTGGAAAAATTTCTGATTTTACGAGTAACGATGAATTTTCATGAATTTATGAAATTTCGAAATATCGTTACTACGTAGTAACGTTAATTGATTCATCGTTAAATTGGGGGGAAATTCATTAAATTACGTCACCACTCGGAACGATGAATTTTAATGGGAAATTAACGATGTCACGTGAATCGATCGAGTTTGGGGAATTTCGTATAATTAGATGCATGTCTTGTAACGTTAAGTGTGGTATCGATATATTGATCTTCGATCGAGAAGTTATACTCGAATCGAGTCGTGGTCGATGTCGTTGGATACCTCTCCGACGTCCGCGTCGAATCATAGAAAATTTTACGATGTTACTGGAATCGTTGAATTTTCATGAATTTTTCAGTTTTCGAAATAACGTTACCATGTAGTAACGATAATTAATATCAACGTTAAATTGAAGGAAAATTCAATAATTTAACGAGACGACTCGTAACGATGAATAATGTTGTAAATGAACGATGTCACGTGAATCGATAAAGTTTGGGTAAATTCGTATAATTAGATGTACGTCTTTGCAACGATAAGTGCGGTATCGATGTAACGATCATCGCTCTGTGATCACTACTCCGATCGAGATGCCGTCGACATCGTAGGATACCTCTCCGACGTCCGCGTCCATTCGTAGAACAAATTTACGATTTCACGTGTAACGATGAATTTTGGCGAATTTTTAGATAACGTTACTATGTGGTAACGAGAATTTATTCTACGTAAAATTTATTAATATTACGAGTCGACTCGGAACGATCAATTTTTCACAATTTCAACAAAACTCTTGCAACGTTATGTTGTAGTACATACTTACCAGTTTATACGACAACTTGAAACGAGAAATTATAAAATTCATACTTACCATGTAAACTGTAAAAATAACTCGAAACGATAAAAAAGTATACGATAAATTATTTTTATTTCACAAAATAAAATACAACGAAATTCGATTCAAAATTTCATTCCAAAAATACGTTCACCACTTACTTTTAAACAAGATTTTCGTAAAAAAATAACAACATTTACGATGCATCACTTGACCGATGCAACATTTAACGATGCATCTATTTTATCACGTGAACACTTGTATCGAAGAAAAATTGTTTCAACGAAAATTTTCGAAAAAAAAAAAATAAGAATACGACGCAACATTTTACGATAACATTAATTCACTTTTTACGAAAATTTTCGAAGAAAATATGACGCAACATTTAACGACGTTTTTTAGAAAAAATGACGCAACATTTCACGATGAAATTCATTGGTCACGTGACCAGTTTTTAACGAGAATTTTCGGAAATGATGCAATATTTAACGATACATCATTTGACGAATTTTAAGGAAAATTTGAGAAGAAAATATATGACGCAACATTTAACGATGCATTTAATTGATCACGTGATCGGTTTTAACGACATTTTTCGAAAAAATGATGCAACATTTAACGATGCATTTAATTGACCACGTGATCGGTTTTAACGAAAATTTTTCGGAAAAAATGACGCAATATTTAACGATGCATCACTTAACCAATTTTAACGAATTTTTCGAAGAAAATATGACGCAACTTTTAACGATGCAATTAATTGATCACGTGACCACTTTTAACGATGATATTAATTGATCACGTGACCACTTTTAACGACATTTTTCAAAAATGACGCAACTTTCAATGAAATTTTTCAAAATGACGCAATTTTTAACGAAAATTTTCGAAAAAACATAAAAGTCACGTGACCACTTTCATCGAACGGAAAATTGATCACGTGACCAGTTGGAACGAAAATTTTCGAAAAAAAAAGATATGAATACGATACGACATTTATCGATAAAAAAATTTGATCACGTGACCAGTTTGGAACGAAAATTATCGGAAAAAAAGATAACAAAACGTAGCCACTCTGAACGATCGAGGAAAAATTTTCGCAAAAAAAAAGGTCACGTGACCACCGTAAAAGTGATCACGTGACCAATTGGAACGATAAAAAAAATTTTCCTAAAAAAAAAAATACTTAGAAAATTTTTACAACTTTTCAAAAAAATTCACTTTTTACGACACAACTTTCAACGATCATCGATTCATACCACATCGATTATTTATAAAATTTACTTGTAAAATATTCACTTTTAACGACGCCACTCTGAACGATCAAAGAAAATTTTTCGTAAAAAAAAAGAATAACTTAGAAAATTTTACCACAACTCTAAACGACCATCGATTCATACTACATCGATAATTTTCAAAAAATAACTTTACAAAAACAACTTTTAACGATGCAACAATTAACGATCAAGGAAAAATTTTCGCAAAAAAAAAGGTCACGTGACCACCCACAAAGTGATCACGTGACCGATTGTAACGAAATATTTCGTAAAAAAAAATACTTAGAAAAAAAAATAACATAGAAAGAAATTTTACGACGCAAATATAATCGACGCTAATTTTCACGCAATCTTGATAAAGAAATATTTATACGACGCAACAAATAACGATCAACGAAAAATTTTCGTAAAAAAAAAACAATCTTTAAAAAAAAAATTTACGTTGCAAAAAATAACGACGCAAACACTTTATCGATCGAAAAAAATATTAACGATCGAAAAAAAAATTTTTGCAAAAAAAAAATACTTATAAAAATACGATGCAACGATCAACGATAACTTGATTAAAATTTATTTATACGACGCAATACTTATCGATCGAGAAAAAAATTTTCCAAAAAAAAAAAAATTACATTAAAAAAAATTTTACGACGCAACAATTAACGATAACAAAGACACAACAATCAACGATAACTTAACGACGCAACAATCAACGACACAACAAACAACGATAACAACGACACAACAAACAACGATAACTTAACCACGCAACAATCAACGATACAACAAACAACGATAACTTAACGATGCAAAAAATAACGATCGAAAAATAATTTTCGCAAAAAAAAAATACTTATAAAAAATTTTACGACGCAACAATCAACGACACAACAAACAACGATAACTTAACGACGCAACAATCAACGATACAACAAACAACGATAATTTAACGACGCAACAAATAACGATCGAGAAAAAAATAACGCAACAAAAAAATACTTTTAAAAAAAAAATGACGCAATAAATACCGATCGATCGAAAAATAATTTTTGCAAAAAAAAATACTTATAAAAAATAACGACGCAACAATCACGATAACTTATAAAAAAAAATAACGACGCAATAAATATCGATCGATCTAAAAAAAATTTTCGCAAAAAAAATACTTTGAAAAAAAAATTAACGATGCAAAAAATAACGATAACTTAAACACTTATCGATCGAGAAAAAAATTTTCGCAAAAAAAAAATTACATTCAAAAAAATTACGATCGAAAAAAATTTTACGACGCAACGATAACTTGATTTAAAAAAATAACGACGCAACGATAACTTTGATAAAAAAATAACGACGCAATAAATACCGATCGATCTAAAAAAAAATACATACAATAAAATTAACGACGCAAACAATTAATAACTTGATATTAAAAAAAAATAACGACGCAATAAATACCGAGCGATTGAAAAATCATTTTCGCAAAAAAAATAATAACATAGAAAAAAATTTACCACGCAAACACTTATCGATCTAAAAAAATTTTCCCAAAAAAAAATACTTATAAAAAAATAACGACGCAATAATAATCGATCGAAAAAAAAATAACAACGTAAAAAATACATTACTTTAAACGACGCAATTTTTCACGAAATCTTGTTTAATAAATATACGATCAACGAAAAATTTTTGTAAAAAAAAAATACTTTCAAAAAAAAATTTTACGATGCTAAAAATAACGATAACTAAGAAAAAATATAACGACGCAAACACTTTATCGATCGAAAAAAATAACGATCGAAAAAAAATTTCACAAAAAAAAATACATTGAAAATAATTTTACGACGCAACAATCAACGACACAACAAACAACGATAACTTAACCACGCAACAATCAACAATACAACAAACAACGATAACTTAACGATGCAAAAAATAACGATCGAAAAATAATTTACGATGCAAAAAATAACGATAACTTTAACACTTATCGATCGAGAAAAAAATTTTCGCAAAAAAAAAATAACCACGTAAAAAATACATTACTTTTAACGACGCAATTTTTCACGAAATCTTGTTTAATAAATATACGATCAACGAAAAATTTTTGAAAAAAAAAAGCCTAAGACCCTACTAAACTAACCTTAACTATACCCATCCCATGACCTTACTCTATTACGTTCTTAATACTATCAAATGCATGCACTAAACTAACCTTAAACTACGACGCCTCTTACACTACGCAATACCCATCAATTTCTACGTTAACGACTTACTCTACATACATTTCATCCCATTTAACATTAACTATCACAAACACGATCTTTTTCTTTATTTGATCGATCTTATTGTGAGCTCTCAATAATATGACATTGTCACGGGTTTTCATCAAATAATCACCCTGACTTTTACTTTACTTTTTTACTGTCTCTATCACTGAACTCACACATAAATTTAACGAACCCACAAAAACGAATTCTGGCTGGGAGAGGTTAAGTCTCATGGGATCGTAGCGTGATAACTACTCTACCCTTTACGACACCTCCTGCCCGAACATTCAAGTAGTATACAAGCGATTCATTATCACTTCCAAACGTTTCCAATCGATTTTACTTTTTTTACGATTTCACATATTTCAAAATCGTCAACAGTGAATAATATTCGTAAAAAATTGTGGCTTCATAATAATAATTAAAATTATTATAATCGTGCACATATGAATTACGATAAATGGAAATGATCTTTACGTATCGTCTTATTATTTGGGTGCGATTCCGACTTAGAGGCGTTCAGTCGTTATCGCCCGGATGCGGCTTGGCACCATCGTCCATTCGAACGAGCACGCGAACCGTTGATCCGGATCCGTCGTTCCTCTCGTACTAAACGGAACGTTACCATCAAGACGACACTTAACTTTATCGGTAGGATAAAACTAACCTGTCTCACGACGGTC
>JACATO010000328.1:0-27500 GCA_018389105.1 Nautilus pompilius | reverse complement strand
ACGGGTTACCTACTAAATGTCGTAATCAAACCTACGGCATCGGTAACGTAATATGTTTCCAAACAACAACGAGAAGATCGTTTTTCACAAAAAGACTCTATACTCGTTCGACTATATTCGTTCGATGCCGATTACGACAACGCTGCGAACGTTTAGGCAATAACGTACCCATAGATTAATAGGTAACCGACCGATTATGTTTAACAACCGCGACGTACGTGTTAACTCACTTTTAATCGTAGGGCACGTTCATTCCCATCGTATCGTATTCGTTCGGTCCCGTTCGTTTACCTCACGACGGTTTCACGTTCTATTGAACTCTCTCTTCAAAGTCCTTTTCAACTTTCCCTTACGGTACTTGTTCGCTATCGGACTCGTCCGAATATTTAGCCTTGGATGGAACCTACCACCCACTTCGCGCTGCACTCACGAGCAACGTTACTCCCGGGAATTAACTCGACGACGGTACTCCGTGTAAATTTTACGTCCCTACGGGCCTAACACCCTCTATGGGAAAAGCCCTTTTCGAATGAACTCGGAACGATTAGGAGTTTTCCAATATCCGACGGTAGTTAAATTCCCATCCACCACATGTCCCGTAATCATCGTTATCATCGTCGATCCAGGATTCGGTGTCGGGCTGTATCCCTCTTCGCTCGCCGCTACTAAGGGAATCCCAGTTGGTTTATTTTCCTCCGCTTAATAATATGCTTAAGTTCAGCGGGTTATCCCGCCCTATTCGAGGTCGTCTCAACATATTTATATATATATAATTTCTCGTCCTTTATCTTTCTTTCGATCTTTTATACAACGAAAATATATATATATAATACCATACCGTTTCTAAAGAGACCATCTTTATTAAAAAAAGCCATCTCTCGCATTACTTTTTAAAAAGTAAAATTGTAAATATAACGTGTATACGACCCTCGAAAGGACGTGGTATCGAGAAATTTTACTTACCTCGATACCGCAATGTGCGTTCGAAATGTCGATGATCTCTGAAGGATTTTGCAAATCACATCACTTATCGCGTCTTGCCGCGTTCTTCATCGACGGACGAGCCGAGTGATCCACCGCCGTAAGTCATATATATCGACTTTTTTAATGCAACTTTTTATTGCCATGCCAATATTTTAAAGATTGTTTTTAACGTAAACGTGGCTCGTATCGGTCGATTTTATATCGATCCACCCACACCATTTACACGAAACGTTTTAAACACAATCTTCGTTACGACCGAAACGAGATGTGCCAAATGCTATATTATGTGCGGTTTAAAAGTACCATTTGATGATCCTTCCGCAGGTTCACCTACGGAAACCTTGTTACGACTTTTACTTCCTCTAAACGATCAAGTTCGATCGTCTTTATGGAAACAACAAAAACGTTAATCCATTCGGACGACCTCACCAAAACGCTCGATCGGTAGTAGCGACGGGCGGTGTGTACAAAGGGCAGGGACTTGATCGACGCGCGTATGGTGACGCGCGACTACGAGGAATTCCTCGTTCGCGTACTCGATTTCAAAGTACGGTCCCAATTACGAAGGAATTTATGCGATTTCCCATAACGCTTTCGCGCAAGGTCGTTTTTAATCCTTCATTGTAGCACGCGTGCGGCCCCGAACATCTAAGGGCATCACAGACCTGTTATTGCTCAATCTCGTACGGCTTTTATCACCGCCTGTCCCTCTAAGAAGCGATAAAATCAATTTTTCGAACGGGTTAAAATCGATATGAACCGATTAAAACCTTCCATCTAATTAGTAGGTTAGAGTCTCGTTCGTTAACGGAATTAACCAGACAGATCGCTCCACGAACTAAGAACGGCCATGCACCACCAACCACCGAATCGAGAAAGAACTTTCGATCTGTCAATCCTAACGGTGTCCGGCCCGGGTAAGTTTCCCCGCGTTGAGTCAAATTAAGCCGCAGGCTCCACTCCTTGTGGTGCCCTTCCGTCAATTCCTTTAAGTTTCAGCTTTGCAACCATACTCCCCCCGTAACCCGAAAACTCAGGTTTCCCGAGTGGCTGCGCGCCGCGTCCTCTTCACATCCGACGCACGGCCGGTCGGCATCGTTTACGGTCAGAACTACGACGGTATCTGATCGTCTTCGATCCTCTGACTTTCGCTCTTGATCAAAGAAAACGTCTTTGGCAAACGCTTTCGCTGTAGTCGGTCTTACGACGATCTAAGAATTTCACCTCTAACGTCGTAATACCAATGCCCTCAATCCGTCCCTCTCGATCATTACCTCCGATTTTCCAATAACAGACCAACAGAAAAAACGAGGTCGTTTTTCGTTATTCCATGCAATTCGTAATTCGGACAATTTTTTATAGCCCGCTTTGAGCACTCTAATTTTTTCAAAGTAAAACATTATCGTATCTAACCCTTCGTTTAAAAGACTCTTAATCTTCGAACGAAGAATCGACGATAATAATAATAGCCAACGTTACACGACAACGGTTAATCTTTTTAAAAACGAATTAAGAAAATCGATTGCTTAATAAATATATATCTCTTGCGTTAAAGCGATTTTTAAAAAAATAGTCATTCGAGAGTTAGAGAAACGTTTTTTCTCGACTTACATTCGTTTCCGACGCTATCGCGTACACCGAGTGCGTTATTTTTTTTAAAAACGACGCACCTACCCGGCGGTATCGATATGCTGGAACGTCTTCCACACTTTGCGAAAACGTACTCGTCCTTCTCGAAAGTATTTTTAACACCTTAACGACTTACGCTTTTTCAGCAAAAACGATAAATCTATCCGTTAAAAAAGATCCGCTCGTCACGTTGAAGCTACCAAAACCGACTACGAGCTTTTTAAACGCAACAACTTTAGCATACGCTATTGGAGCTGGAATTACCGCGGCTGCTGGCACCAGACTTGCCCTCCAATCGTTCGTCGATGAAGATTTTAAATTCTTCTCAATCCGATCGCGGTATCTCATCCAGAAATCCGCATCGATATTTTTCGTCACTACCTCCCCGTGCCGGGATTGGGTAATTTGCGCGCCTGCTGCCGTCCTTGGATGTGGTAGCCGTTTCGCATGCTCCCTCTCCGGAATCGAACCCCGATTCCCCGTTACCCGTTATCACCACGGTAGGCTAATAACCGACCGTCGAAAGTTGATGGGACGGACGCTCGAAAGACCCGTCACCTGTCGTACATTTTATTATACGACGTGCGATCGGGCTAAGTTATCCAGAGTCACCTTAAAATTATCGAAAAAATAAACGGTTTTTTCACGTGTCTGTTAAAACACTGCTTTTACCGTATATATATTTTTTTCGAATTGGTCTTTGGTCTAATAAAAGCGCTCTTCCTTTTTTTTATAACAAAAAAAGTCGAAGCATCGTTGCATGTATTAGCTCTAGAATTGCCACAGTTATCCATTTAGAATTGATACGATCTAATGGATTACGTCCGGTTCCTGAGCCGTTCGCGGTTTCGCCCATTTTATCGGCCTGAACTTACACTTGCATGGCTTAATCTTTGAGACAAGCGTATGACTACTGGCAGGATCAACCAGATATCTTTACATATATTACACTTCGTTACTGTTCACTGTAACGAAACGATGCCGTGTTTCATCGTTATTTTTTAAGATGCCGTGTTTCATTCATCGTTTTTTTACGATAAAAATTATATATCGTAGTGCTTTATCGAATCTACCTTTTATACGGAGTCGATATAGTAGGACGCTATTTTCTCGACTGATATACGTTCGAAACTTTTACAACTTTGTTTTCGTTTGGACAAAGTATTTTTTGCGATCTTATTAAATACTTCATCAAATAATATTCGATGGTACTAGGAAGATCGTCTTCTGTCGGTAATGGCGGGTACGATGTACCACGTATCGATAAAGTATTCATCGATAAAGAGGAAGCGAGCAACATTTAACGAAGTATTCAGAGGAAGCGACAAACTTCGTTTTTTACGAGGCAACATTGGTAACGAAGTATTCAGAGGAAGCGACAAACTTCGTTTTTTACGAGGCAACATTGGTAACGAAGTATTCAGAGGAAGCGACAAACTTCGTTTTTTACGAGGCAACATTCAGTGGAAGCGACAAACTTCGTTATACCAGCAATATAGATAACGAGCTACAGTTTGTTTTGTACGACGCTACATTTCGTTATACGACGCAACAGTTTGTTTACGAAGTATTCATAAAAAAGCAAGCTACGTTATACGACGCTTCTTTTTTATACTTCGATATATTGGAAACGCAAAAACTTCGTTATGCGACGCTACATAGTCGTAGTATTATTTAACAATAAATAGTAAACTAAGTATTTAACGATACATTGGTAGTACCTAATTTATCGATAAATTAAATATCGCTTCAACGTTAACTATGGAACAATTACAATAAATAACGATTTCCTATCGTAAATTTACCACAACCGACCACTCGCAACGATGAAATATTTATCGTTAAATAACATACTTCTTTTGGAACGATTAACGAAATTCACGATAGAGCATCGTAAAATAACGACCAATGCGATTTATTGCCTCTAATTTTTTATTACGCTGCATCTTTTATCATCGATGACGCGCATATATACGATACGTGCACCGATGTTGTAGGTGTCGAGACGATTTCCACCTACATATCTCTCAAATACCCTTTGCAACCTACAATCTAATGGTTTATCGTTATTTACCGTTACAATTCAAAGAAGTTACAACTCTCATCGATGACGCGCATATATACGATACGTGCACCGATGTTGTAGGTGTCGAGACGATTCCCACCTACATATCTCTCAAATACCCTTTGCAACCTACAATCTAATGGTTTATCGTTATTTACCGTTACAATGCGAAGATACAAAGAAGTTACAACTTTCATCGATGACGCGCATATATACGATACGTGCACCGATGTTGTAGGTGATCTGATCCACGTCTTGGACAGATGATTTTCACCTACACATCTCTCAAATACCCTTTGCAACCTACAATCTAATGGTTTATCGTTACGAGTTGAACAAGTTTAATCATCGATAACGCGGGTACCACTTATCGATAAAGTATTCATCGATAAATAGTAAGCGACAACTTCGTTATACGAGCCACAAGCAGCATAGTTAACGAAGCTTCTAACATAACGAATTATCCATAGGAAACGCCAAACTTCGTTTTACGATGCACCATAGTTAACGATCGATAAAGTAAGTATTTAACGATAAATAGTAACGATAAATTCGTTTCATGTTATACAAATCACCATTCTTTAATGATGCTTCGATAAACACAAAGTATTTAACGATAAATTGGTAGTACCGCACTTCGTTATACTAAGAATTTATCGATAAATAGAATATCGCCCAACGTTCACTATGGAAGAATTCCAATAAATAACGATGTAACATCGTAAATTTACCAGAACCGACCACTCCCAACGATGAATATTTATCGTTAAATAACATACTTCACATACGCTCCATCTTTTAAAGATGCAATGGAACGATTAAAGATAGAGCATCGCAAAATAACGAAAAACGACCATTCGCATATCAACGGTACGAAGGTTTTAAACGATTCCAACTGCATAGGGGTCACCACACCTTCGTATACGATTGCAGACCATCCTATGCAACGATGCCCCTCTTTCATCGATGACGCGCATATATTCGATACGTGCACCGACGTTGTAGGTGACGTTAAAACTTATATCTGTCTTGTCCGCTTTTTGGACAGAAGATTTCCACCTACATAACTCTCAAATAACCTTTGCAAACTACAATCTAATGGTTTATCGTTATTTACCGTTACAATGCAAAAATGCAAAGAACTTCCAACGATGACGCGCATATATACGATACGTGCACCGACGTTGTAGGTGTCGTTAAAACATATCTCTATTGTCCACATTTCGGACACGAGATTTCCACCTACATCTCTCAAATACCCTTTGCAACCTACAATCTAATGGTTTATCGTTACGAGTTGAACAACTTTAATCATCGATAACGCGGGTACCACTTTTATCGAGGATTATTAAAAATTGTCGTATCGACTCCGGAACGATGCCGTTCGACGTCACGCAACCACCGGACCACTATCGATAATCTGAAATCAAACTCACCTCTTCGTTTCTAGGCTCATCGACGATGCTGTAAATGGCGCTACATCGAAACTCCCTTTTAATACGAAGTCGATGCGCAGGACTCTCTTTCTCGACTTTTTTTTCATTGGACAATTTTTTGCGATCTCTTTAATACTCATCAAATGATATTCGATGGTACTTAGAAGATCGTCTTCTGCCGGTACTGGCGGGTACGATGTACCACTTATCGATAAATTATTCATCGATAAATAGGAAGCGACAAACTTCGTTATACGAGCCACAAAGCACCACAGTTAACGATGCTTCTAACATAACGAATTATCCATAGGAAACGCCAAACTTCGTTATTTACGATGCACCATAGTTAACGATCGATAAAGTAAGTATTTAACGATAAATAGTAAACGATACACTTCGTTTCATGTGATTCAAAGCACCATTCTTTAATGATGCTTCGATAAAAACAAAGTATTTAACGATAAATTGGTAGTACCGCACTTCGTTATACTAAGAATTTATCGATAAATAGAATATCGCCCAACGTTTTACTATGGAAGAATTCCAATAAATAACGATGTAGCATCGTACATTTACCAGAACCGACCACACGCAACGATGAAATATTTATCGTTAAATAACATACTTCATATACGCTCCATCTTTTTAAGATGCGATGGAACGATTAAAGATAGAGCATCGCAAAATAACGAAAAACGGCCATTCGCATATCAACGGTACGAAGGTTTTAAACGATTCCGACTGCATAGGGGTTACCACACCTTCGTATACGATTTCAAACCATCCTATGCAACGATCCAACTTTATCATCGATGACGCGCATATATACGATACGTGCACCGATGTTGTAGGTGTCGTGAAAACGTGTATCTCAATTGTCCACATCGGACACGAGACTTTCACCTACATGTGTCTCAAATACCCTATGCAACCTACAATCTAATGGTTTATCGTTATTTACCATTACAATGCAAAGAAGTTTCCACTTTCATCGATGACGCGCATATATACGATACGTGCACCGATGTTGTAGGTGATCTGATCCACTTCTTGGACAGACGATTTTCACCTACACATCTCTCAAATACCCTTTGCAACCTACAATCTAATGGTTTATCGTTACTAGTGGAACAAGTTTAATCATCGATAACGCGGGTACCACTTTTATCGATGATTATTAAAAATTGTCGTATCGACTCCGCAACGATGCCGTTAGACATCACGCAACCACCGGATCACTATCGATAATCTGAAATCAAACTCACCTTCTTCGTTTCTCGGCTCATCGACGATGCTGTACATGGTGCTACATCGAATCTCCCTTTTATACGGAGTCGATACATAGGACGCTTTTTCTCGACTGATATACGTTCGAGCGAATCGTTCAACTTTTTTTCATTGGACAAAAAGATTTTTTTGCGATCTTTAATACTCATCAAATGATATTCGATGGTACTTAGAAGATCGTCTTCTGCCGGTACTGGCGGGTACGATGTACCACTATAAAACGACGGACTTATCGATTCCAACAGATCACGCAACTTCGAACAAATAGGAAACGCCACACTTTCGTTATACGACGCACAAAAATCTTTGAAATGGAAAGATTTCCGAAATTCAGGATAGAGCTTCGTAAAATACCGAAAAAATCGCAACGATGAAGGATTTATCGATTACTACTGCACAGGGGTCGCCACACCTTCATATACGATCGCCAGACCGTCCTATGCAACTTATAATTTTTACGATAGGAGTCGAGGTATTTATTTATAGTCGCTTTGCAAAGGGGAGAAGTAACACTATGTGTCTGAAATAACCTTTTCAACCCATAATCTAATGAATTATCGTGTGATATTTAGGTAGAAGCGTCCACTTTAGACGACGAAGGATTTTATCGCTTCCAACTGCATAGGGGTCGCCACACCTTCGTATACGACTGCCAGACCGTCCTATGCGACTTTTCGATTTCACGATAAATCATCGCAAAATACCGAGAACCAACGATACGTAAACGATATTTTGTTAAAAATATAGCCATTTTGGAGATGCAACCACTCGATCCGACGAACTGCGTCCTATGCAAATTCGGAAAACAACGATATAGCAACAACAAATTTATCGATGACAACTTTCATAGTTGCCGCCTACATTCGCTCTTTCGACTAACGATGTTTAGACCGGAGATGACCAAACAGATGACGAATTCTCTTTGGACTCGTCCATGACCAAAGATTTAACGATGCCAACGATATAGATGTTACTACCTCTTCGATTCCGACTGACCGACATAAAAAATTCCCATAAATTCGATCGACCTTAGAGATATAGGGACAACTTCAGCACTCGACACGTCAGAGAATACGACGAAGGTTTTATCGATGCTACGCGCCTTGGTGATACGTCCAGGCGCTATATAGGGTCGCCACACCTTCGTTCTTCCGAGTCGCCATGTTCGACCGGATAAGACCACCTATATGTCTTGGATGACCCTTGCATCATAAATCCGATGATTTATCGTGAATTAGTACCGACTTTTGGTAATTGTGGAGAAGTCAACTCTAATCGAGACCGATGCTTTGTGATCCTCAATTTGTGGACCGAAATTTCAATAGTCTTCTGGGGTACGCTTTTTCGGATCAAATGCCCGGTCGCATATAACTCCTCGATCCTTCCTCTTCCACTAAGGCAGATCTTTATCAATACCTTATCAACGAGGGTGATTTCCGGTTACAATCTTGGATACCAAGTTCTCCGTTTCATCTTTTTCGAAACAATCATTTAACATAATGTTTATTTGAAAAATATTTAATATTCCTTAACCAGTGGATAGTATATAATGAAGTGCTGAATTTGTAATGTTAGATTTCTTTTTCAGGGTAGGACAGTTTATCTTACGGAAAAAATCTTTTTCCTGACAGTTTTTTCTTGTAAATTTGATTTTCCCTAGAACTTAGTTTATTTTCTCTCTGACTTATTTTCTAAATACTTAATTTTTTAGAACTTAGTTTTTTTCCTTAAACGTTTTGGTTTTCTTTAAAATTTAGAGTATTTTGCGTAATTTTGATAATTTCTAAAACTTAGTTTTTCCTTAATTAAATTTTATTTTCTTTAAAAACAGTTTAATTTTGTAGAATTACTTATTTCTTTGTGGTTTATTTCATATATAACACAGTAAATTTCTTTTTTTTTCACATATTAAATTTTTTTCTTCTGGCACTTTAAGATTTTCGATCTTTTTGGGGGGTGGGGTGGGGGGTGTTGCGAGGTATTTTTGGGGATGTCTGTTAGGTTGCGTATGTGTGTTGGGAGCTGGGTCGGGTCCACGACCGGCCGCCGCAGCTGTTTTTCTGAGGCCTTATTTCGACCTGTGGTTTATGTTTTGCTGTACCTCATCCTAGCGAGAGCAGCGGGCTACCCAACTCCTTCGTACTATTTACGGCAGGAGAGGTAGGATTTTTCCAGGCTGAACCCTCAGGACAGAGTTTTCTCTCTATATGTTCTTAAGACACTAGTTTGGGTAGCATTGGGCCGTAGTTTATTTTTGTCATGTCCAAATCGGACTATGAGGGATGGGGGGTTCTAAATTTGAATTTGTTACAAGTTTTATTGTGTATGTGAGTGGATGGAGGCACGTTCTCCCTTCGTAGGATGTCGAGTGGGTGTTGTTGAAGGCTGCTCGCTTCGCCTCTCCCTCGTGGGGGCCCCTTAGCCTGATATTTTCGTGTCTTACCTAGAAATTGTGCAAAAAAGTATATAAGATGGAACCTCAAACATCTACGTCTAAAACTTCATATGCTGATTCGGCAAAGCCACAGCCTAGTACCGAACAGCTAGATCTAAAGGACAATGAGGTCCTCGAAGGAGAACAATCTTTCAGATCATTCATCCATGACATGGAAATGGATCCTACCAACAAGAGAAATTTAAATTTGATGGCAAAAGTCCGCTTTTCTTCATCACAACAGAACATTAACATGCTTTAAAGTTGGAAAAGCCCTCCTAGATGCAGGTTTGAACGAGAAGGTGCGAGCCGTCCTAAACACTAATGGTGGTGCGGTTGAGATTATTTGCAGTTCTGAAAAAAATGCAGAATATTTATCAACAAAGCAGTTAACAGCAAACGGGATAAACTACACCCTTAGTGGCGCCAGTCTATACCTAGAACAGGGTGGTCGAACATACGGCCCTCAGTACCTTAAAATGTGGCCCAGAATGTCATACTAAATTTTAAAAAATTTTTCCTTCTTTAAATAAATTTATATTTATATGAATTATTTTCGCATATATAGTAATCAATTTCCGTTAATTTTGAAGGGTTTTCGCAAACATTTTTCGTATTCATAAATCTCATTTTAATTTGAATTAGTATCAGTTTTCGTGTCATGGCGTCTAATGTGTCAAAAAAGCGAAAAATTGACTCTGAACATCGTAAGTTTAATGCAGACTGGACATATAAATATTTATGCATCGAGGAAAATGGTATTATTAAATGTCTTGATTGTCATCAAACTATCAGCTGCTCGAAAGAATATAATGTGAGTCGTCATTATAAAACGCATGCTAAAAAATATGACAATGTGATAGGAAAAGCTGCTAGACTTGGGCTTGTGCAACAATTAACTGATAAACTTACAGCACAGAAGAATATTTTTAACAATTTGAAAATCATAACTCCAACTGCTAGTGCTCAGTATTTGGATGCCTCCTATCGTGTATCTTTATTATTGGCTAAAAATGGTAAATCCTTTCGTACAGCAGAGATTGTTAAAGAATGTGCTATAGAAATGGCAAAATCACTTGGAGAAATGGAAGTTGCTGATAAATTTAAAAACGTTTCTCTATCACACCAGACTGTTTCTACCAGAGTTCAAGATATTGATTTACAACTGGCAAAAACTCTGAAAGACAAAATAGCTAATTGTGCATATTGGTCAGCTGCTCTTGATGGAAGTACAGACAACTGTGACATATTTCAAATATATATTTTTATTAAAATTATTGAATACAATTTTAATGTGATAACTGAACTCTTGGATCTGAAATCAATGTCTGGAACAACTACAGGAAAAGATATATTTGAATCATTTGACATGGTAGTTGGAAATTTTATAAATGAAGATTTTAAATATGGAAAACTTTCTTCTGTCTATACTGATGGAGCACCTGCTTTGTGTGGCCAGAAAACTGGATTTGTGGGTGAGCTGAGAAAAAACAATATCTTAGTTCCAGTACACCACTGTATAATTCATCAAGAAGCTCTTTGTGCCAAGTCTGCCAGACTGCATCCTGTAATGAAGTCTATCACTAAAATGGTTAATTTTATTCGTGGTGGTGCTCGAGCTTTAACTCACAGAAAATTCAGAAATTTCTTAGAAGAGGTAAATTCTGCTTATCCAGATTTGTCACTTTCCTGTGATGTAAGATGGCTAAGTGCTGGAGATTGTTTGAAGAGGTTCTTTGCATTGAGAAATGAAATTCTTGTTTTATTTGAAAGTGAAATATCTGCTAACACTACTCAATTTGAGAATGACCTGAAAAATCCAGACTTCATATCTGCATTAGCCGCTTTGACTGACATTACCTCACACCTGAATGTTCTGAACAAACAAATTCAAGGAAGAAATCATGATATCTGTTATCTTGTGGGTAAAATTGATGCATTCAAATTGAAGTTGAACAAACTATTCATTCCACAATTAAAGGAAAACAATTTGACACACTTTCCAAGCTGCAAGGAAGTATTTGCTGATAAAGAAACTGACTTTTCAGATTACGTTTCCATACTTAGTGATATTTCTACTGAATTTGAAAAGAGATTTCAGGACTTCCAAATAATTCAGGACGACCTTAAGATACTGAGCAATCCCTTTACTATAGAAGTGGATAAGGCACCTGCTCAACTGCAGTTGGAATTATGTGAGCTGAAAGATCATTTTCTTCTTTCTCAAAACCTTGACAATCCATTAGAATTTTGGAAACTGGTAAATGCAGAATCATATCCTGAACTAAATATCTTTGCACTTCACATGCTTTCAATGTTTTCTCAACCTATGTTTGTGAAAGCAGCTTCTCTCTTATGAACCAAATAAAGTCAAAAGAGAGAAATCAGCTAGATGGTGAAACACTAGCTTCATGTGTCAGAGTTGCACTAACTGAGTTAGAAATTGATTTTGTAGAATTAGTTAAAAACAAAAAACCTCAAATTTCGCACAAACTACTGTAGTAAATAAATTTTTCTATTAGTATAAGTATTAATAAATATCTTTTTTAATCAAACTTTTTTGGCGAGTGGCCCTCAGTTGCATAAACCTTATCAATAATGGCCCTTTGCTTATTTGAGTTCGACCACCCTGACCTAGAAGAATAACAGAAACATTAGATGGCAAGGACTATAAATTTACTGTAATCTATAAAGATCAGTCGACAGAGCCTCCATACTGCCGAAGTTCCACGGAGTTCGGTCACACCGAACGCAGCTGCCCCGGCAGAAAAACTTCGGAGGAAAAAATACCCGAGGAGGAGGCCACACAAAATGTCTCCAAACCACAAGAGGAGGAAAAACCAACACCTCCAGAGGTCATCCACATTGAGGATGACCCCAAAAACTCTAAAGCAACAACGAGACCTTCCAAACCTCGGAAGGTAAAAACAAAGCTGCAAAGAGGACGGTGAGGAAATCAACCCCACCGACTCCTCCCAAGAAGGAGAGGAAAGTGGATGAGGTGCCAAAGGACGATTCCTTGGTGGCACCCATCAACCTCCTTAAACAGATAATTTCCCAAACTGCAACACCGACTCAGGGGGTTGCAACCATGGAAGTTCCTACCTAAATTGAGGCACTTTCATTTGGAAGGATCTTTCGGTTTCCACACAGGTAACGCTCAAGGGACGGATGCTCCAGATTGAGTGATTATGTGAAAACGTATGGAATTATTATCCATGACTTTAAGAGGGATAAAATTCAAGAAAAACTGGAATAACTATCTAGATCATCTAGAACAGAGGTCTTCAAAGTGGGGGTCGCGTAACCATAGAAAGGGGGTCGCCAAAATTATAATTATGGAATTTTTAAAATAATATTCAACATTGTTTTTTTACTAATTTAACAACAAACACATCAATTTTCAATATAAATTGACAATCGTTTTAATTTAAATGGTATTGTTAAACTTTATCAAGAAAGCAAAATAATATGATATTTCATTATAACTTACCTTAACGATTCCTCTTCTTTTGTTTTATTTCTCACCTTCACTTATAAACTATGCATTACAATTTTTAATACGATCATGTCTCGCTCATCATTTTTTATTTTAAGATAAATCGACGATGGATAAGTGGCTGATAAACAAGAGAAAAACCTCTGATGATTTGAGTGATGCCGGTACGATGGCAACTGGTGTAACAAGTTCTAAAGCGGAAGCAAAAGAGAATAAGCTTTTTTATGTGAAAAAAAGAAAGTACAACGAAACTTATTTACAATTTGGATTCACTTTCATTGAAATAAATAATGAGCAGCGCCCAATGTGTGTGGTTTGCAGTGAGCACTTAGCAAGCGAAAGCATGAGGCCTGCAAAATTGAAAAGGCATCTCGAAACTAAACATCCTTCTTGTGTTAACAAACCCGTGGAGTATTTTGAAAGGTTGTTGCAATCTACAAGAAAACAACAATCAAATATTGAAGCGCATTCTGTAACAAATTTAAAATATTTGCGGGCATCGTATGAAGCATCTTTTTTGATTGCAAAGGCTAAAAAACCGTTTACAATTGGAGAAGAGCTTGTTCTTCCAATAGCCATCAGAATGACCGAAATTCTCATCGGACAAAAATATGCAAACGAATTTAAAAAAATTCCTATGGCTGACACCACAGTGAGCAGAAGAATTTCGAAAAATTAGCGAGGACTTACATGAACAATTACTAGAAAGAATTAAAGAAAATTCAAAATTCGCAATTCAATTGGATGAGACAACGGATATCACAAAACATGGCACAATTATTAGTGTATGTAAGGTATTGCTACCACAATGATCTTCATGAAGATTTACTTTTTGCAAGCCGTTGGAAGCACACGCTACAGGTGGGGCAATGTTTCAAAAAGTAGGACGAATTTTTTGAAGAAGTAGGATTAAAATGGGCTGACTGTGTTTGGAGTTTGCACAGATGGTGCAGCCGCAATGACAGGAAAGAATGTTGGTTCCACAGTAAAGTCAGATCCGTTTGTAAAAAGGAAGTAACCTTCACTCATTGCATGATTTCGGGAGGTGCTAGCAACAAAAAAAATTAGCGAAGAATTGTGTGAAGTGCTACAAGATTCAGTGAAAATAATCAATTACATTAAATCCCTGCTCTTAATACTCGACTCTTTACGAATTTTTGCAAAGAATGGGCTCAGAATTTGAATCTTTGCTGCTCCACACGGATATTAGATGGCTTTCAAGAGGGCGAGCTTTAAGAAGGCTACTGACATTAAAAAATGAAGTCATGTTATTTTTATCAATCAAGTAATAACTCGGATTTGGTAAGATACTTTCAACATGAAGACTGGGTTTCTAAACTTTGTTATTTATCAGATATTCTTGACAAGCTTAATGAACTCAACATATCATTGCAAGGTGCAAACACAAATATTTTTACATTAACTTAGAAAATTCAAGGTTTCATTAAAAAACTAATGTTTGGTTGATTAATGTGAAAAGAAACATATACGAAATGTTTCCATGTTTGGAAGAGTTCATAACCAAAAACGCACTAAGTTTTGAAAAAGTTAAACCAGTCATAATCGCTCTTTTAGTAAGTTTAGCAGAAAATTTCAAAAAGTATTTTCTCAAAGAATCAGACATGAGCCAATTTGCTTGGATTCAAAATCCATTTGATGTTGAGGTCGAAAAAAGTGAGTAATCTTACAGTAAAGGCGCAGGAAGAATTGGCAGAACTTTCTTCTGATTCTTCTTTAAAATTCACGTTCGCTAAAATGAGTCTCATATCGTTTTGGTCTGGTCTTGATTCAGAATATTCGAACTTATCTCAGCTTGCAATAAACACTCTTCTACCTTTTGCATCGACTTATTTATGCGAAAGTGCTTTTTCGGCATTAACTAACCTAAAAACAAAACATCGAGCAAATTTGAAAATGTCTCGAAACCGTACTAAGACCAGCTTTGACAAAGTTAGAGCCTAGATTTGATCTTTTATGCAAAAAAATGCAATCGCATCAATCTCATTGATTCAAATGAAATGATATAATCTTAATAATGATATATGATTTTAACTGCTATTATCTTTCATAACCCCTTATTTTTTCGTACATATGCTTATTTCTATCGTGCTTTTCTGTCAATTCTTTTATAAATAAATAAAAAAAGTAAAATATATTTTATTTCATGTTTAGCTTATGTTGATTTTTCGAAGCAATAAACTTTTTCGCTGCATTAACTTATTTTTTATTTATAAAAAATTTTGGTGGGTCACGAAAAATAAATTTTTCCAAAAAAGGGTCGCGACAAAAAAGTTTGAAGAGCACTGATCTAGAACATTCCTCAACAAACACCATAATATGCATGCAAGAGTTACACCTGCAAAATAACACAATAACCCACTGGTCAGGCCCGAAATTCGCGAGTTTACACCCTTTAGCTAGGAAAAAAGGCGTAGCTATTTAGTTTCACCATAGTTTAAATGCTAAAATAGAACACTCCTATAGTGATAAAAACGGAAGAATCATCATAGCTAGTTAAAATTAGCTTCAAAGAAAAAGTAATGATATCATCGGTGTACGCTCCTACTATTGCGAAGGAACAGAAATTTTATTTCAAAACTTCAACGATATTTTAGACTAGGAATTTAGGTCTTACCTGAAGACGACGTTTTACATACTAGGCGATTTTAATTGCGTCCCCTCCCATGACCTAGAATAGGCAGGGACCTGACATTAAAAGTAGGACGCATCTGATCGGAAAGTGCAGCTGCCAACCATGTGTTCCCGGTTTGGCTTGGTCGATGCGTTTAGATTTAAACACCAAGATAGTAAATCATACACTCATTACAGTAAAAAATACGAAGTAGCCACTAGAATAGATAGAGTGTATGCTTAAGTGACCATTGCCAGGTTAAGGCCAGCTCTCTTGTCCATGAGAACACCAGAGAGCCCGGACTTTGGAAACTCAATAATACTATTCTGACTGAGTCGGAATATGCTAAGAGCGTACAAAGCTTCTGGGTACAATGGCCACTTCGCCGGGATGAGTTTTAGGACCTCCTGGAGTGGTAGGACTTAGGCAAGGTTAAACTTAGGGATATTAGCATAAATATTATCAGGCAAGGAATGCTATAGAGAATACCTATAAAATAAGTTAAAGTAGAATTAAATTTAGAATTAAATAAGGCCGCTTCAGCTATAGATATAAAGAAAATGAAAGCCAACCAACACAAATAGCAAACTGCAACTTAAGAAAACAGAGAGTGCTAGAATTAGGCCCGAGTACCGGCCATGAATGGCGAAGGGAATACAATGTCCTTCTGTGGTTTTAGAGAAAACTAAGGCAGAAAGGAAAACTATCAATAGACTAAAAACTAAGGAAAGCCGCGTTTTAACAGACGGAAGATATAATTCAGGAAGAGACTCGGTATTATAGTGAACTATACAATAGTGAAGACACCTGTCCCATTGTTCAGAACGAAATCTTGTGGTGTGTAGAAGGTAAACTAGATCCCCTAGATGCTGAGCTCTGTGAAGTTTCCCCTAACTATTCAAGAGATAAAACAAGCCATTAGGGCTTCAAATAAAGAAAAATCCCCAGGAATGATGGCCTTACACCAGAATTCTATAAGAGAATTAAACATCTCCTAGCAGGACCCTGACAATAATTGCGAATAGCGCATATTGTAGGGGGTACTCTCAGAAAGCCAGCGTACTGCCACTGTCGTCCTGCTGCCGAAGGGACCACGCGGAGTACTTGGATAATAGGGCAGGTCGATTTTCAACTTTTTTAAAAATCGCAATATGAGTAAGTATACAGTAGTTGCATCTATTCAAGTAGTACACAATAAAAAAAATTAGGCTTTTAGGTTAATGTTCCGCTTGCGGATTTGCGATTAAAGTTTAATTGTGTTTCAAGTTTATTTCATATTCTATATTTTTTATCAATAAGTTACATAACATTTGGAAAAGAGAACAATATTTCCATAATGACCCAATAAAACTAGGAATATAAATGATCATATGACTGAAATAATGTCCTTTTGACATAAACACTGGACGCATTTTCCTGCTCAGCAGTTTTCGTAAGGATAGATCTGTGTCGGGCCTCAAACCCATACACTGAATGAGAAGCTTCTGTCACTAACTTTACACTCCTTTCAACGCTCTGAGAATGACATGGTAGGTTTGGAATATCCGGCTTTGTGCTCTTGTTGATGGTCTGGATTTCCTCATCAGAAAAGTGTTGTGTAGTTGGTGGCTCCATTGTACCAGCGTCAGGAAGGTCAATAAGCTCTGGCCAGGTGTCAGCGTCCCAGTTCACTGGAGGATTTTTCTTTCCATTTCTTGGCTGCTGTTCATTCTGGAATAAAAAATGTATATTAATAATATCGGCCTAATAATCAAAACTATTTCCTTATATTTTTTTTCTGGAAAATTCGAAATATAAAAATTCCACAGACGTTGCCTAAGTATTCTGTTCAAATCTTAATATATTATTTTGAAAATAAAAATATCTAGAACAGGGGTCTCCAAACTTTTCAATGTAAGGGCCACTTATATATTTCCCACATTTATGCGGGCCGAAGGAATAAAAAATGAAAAAAAAAAAACAAATCAGTGCCAGTAATTTAATTTCCTCAAATATTAGAGTATAAACATGAAAAAATTAAAACATATCTTGTTGGAAAAAATCAGGGTAAACTGAATAGATTCCTGCCTTTAGTTTTATGCAACCAAATTAGTGTGACGAATGATACTGTCGTTTTGACTTCAAAATTTCATTAAATCAGGTTCCAGATTAGATGAGCCAATTGTAAGAATTGATTTCAAATGATCATCAGACAAATTTGCTCGATAGTTAGATTTCACATATTTCATTTTGGAAAATGTTTGTTCACACAAGTATGTTGTACCAAAAATGGACACAAAACTACAAGCAAACTTTATCAAATTTGGAAACTGATCTGGCTGCAGGCATTTATAAAACTCAATCAGATTTCCTTCTCTATACTTATCTTTCAGTCTGTCATCTGCCTGGAGATCAATAATTTCCATTTGAAATTGAGTTGGAAGATTTTCAGCATTGCAGTCAAATGGATTATGAAAGAGCCTGATTTCATTTGCGTTTGGCATCAAGGTCAGCAAATCGCTCCTGAAACTGTTTTTTCAAATCTGAAATTATTTCATTTGCAAATGAAGAAGGAAATTCAACTTTACTTTCTGCATGAAATTTTTCACAACATGGAAAATGAGCAAAATTCTTAACTTTCACCTGGCCTTCAAGTAGCGCAAGTTTTGCTCTGAATGCCTTGACATGAACAAAGTAGTCACTGATCAAATTTGTTTTGTCTTGCAACTTCAGATTCAATTGATTCATATGACCTGTCATATCTGCAAAAAATGCCAATTTCCAAATCCATTCACATTCTGATAATAATGGCTGAGGTTTATTTTTCTCTGTGAGAAATAAATCAATTTCTAATCTGAGCTCAAAGAAATGCAGCAAAACCTTTCCACAACTAAGCCATCTAACTGCTGTATAATAAGGCAAGTCAACAAACTCGGCATCAATTTCTTTCAAGAAATCACGGAACTGGCGATGGTTGAGTGCATGAGATCTAATGAAATTAACCACAGAAACAACAGGTTTCATGACACAAGACATATCAACATATTTTAGGCACAATGCTTGTTGATGGATAAGGCAATGCAGAAAATGGGTTTTGAGAATCCTCCAACCTCACAAGCTGTTGTAATTTGCCCAACCAAACCCTTCTTTTGTCCCAGACATATTCTTTCCTCCATCAATTGTCACACACTGCACTTGCTTCCATTCCAGGTTATATTCTGTCATAGTTTTACTTACTTCATTGAAAATGTCCTCTCCAGTTGTTGTGGTGTGCATGCTGTGAACTGATGCTAATTCTTGGGTCACATTAAATTCACTATCAACACCACGAATGAATACTAAGAGCTGAGAGGTATCACACACATCAGTTGATTCATCCAACGCAAGAGAATACCAACAAAATCTTTTTGTTTTTTTTTTATATTTGCCGAATTATGTCGCCTCCTAAATCTTCAATTCTACGAGCAACAGTATTTGACCCAAGACTTATCATTTTGAAGAGGTTTACTTTTTCTGGACATACCTCTCATGCTGCTTCCACTATACACTCTTTTATGATACTACCATCAGTGAAAGGTTTTCCTTTTTTGGCCAACACATAGGCAACTTTGTAACTGGCTCTAGTTGAAGTTTCATTTTCAGATTTTTTCTTACAGAAAACAGCTTGTTGAGAATGCAGACTGTGCTGAAATGATTCAAACTTTTTTGTGCGTTCTGCTCCTGTGATGTGAGAATAACTTGAGCCATGTTTAGATTCATAGTGCCGACGAATATTGTATTCCTTCAGAACAGCAACACTGTCTCTACATATGAGGCATAAAGCTTTATCATTTGCTTTCACAAAAAAGTACTTTATCTTCCATTCGTCATTGAACTGACGACACTCACTGTCCACTTTTCTTTTCTTTATCTTTTCCATGAAAACATAAGGGTATTAGTCGTATATAGCAGAAAAAAATATGAACAAAAATATAGTTGAGTAGAATATCGAAGCAGATTAAGATGACGCTCAAACGAAAAATAATATCAACAAAAAATAACAGCAAAAATATTCCCACAACGCATTCAGCAACACTATGCTTAGGGGCCCACACACCGCGAGCAGTATAGCAGGAGGGAGAGTGCAGCAGTGCACGTTAAGGCCCGTCCACACGAGGGAGCAAATGCTCCCGTTTTAGGGAACACTTGCTGCCAAACACCAAATTTGCTCCCAAAACGGAGAGCAAGCAGCAAATGCTCCCTGTTTTTACTGGATGCTCCTGCTTTCGATCATGATGGAAAGCAGGAGCACTTGCTCGACGAACAATTTTGCTTAATAATTTATGAAGACGGGTATTTAAAACTCTAAAATATGTAGAAATTTAGCCTTCTAAATTAGTGGAAATAAATACTTCTACAGGAAAAAAACAGCTTGTATGTGGTGTTAAAAAGTATTATTATAAAGTGGTAAATATTATGGCAACAGCTTTCGTTGATAAACTTAATGGTTACCATTTTAACTATTTTAAACATGCAATATTTTTGGCTACATAGTATTATTGCTATTTGTATAACTAAGATAAAGGCATTGTCAAAGTACAGAGAAAAGAATATTGTACAGTGTTTGTGCTCCCTGAAATGGAAGCATTTGCTCCCTCGTGTGGACGGAGCTGTTCTACGTCCATCTCGGAGCGGCCAGCGACACGTGACAACCACACACCACGCAGTCCATGACAACACTGCCTGCAACACGTCATCAGCGATCAAACCCTATCAACACCTCAGTTCACTCACCCCACGCTCTCTCTCACATAACCACACAGAATACAGCGAAGCCCCACTCGCCCTCCATCCCCACAATATACAGTTATACACAACTGATTGGTTGTAATGCACAGCACATACCTACCAGTACTAGTATCTGTGCGTCACACTATCGAGAGAGAGGGAAACTGACTCGGGCTGAGCGCCACCAGTCAGCAGCCCCAGCTTTGAATAATTCAGCGATGCCAGTCGTACGATAATTATTTTTTCAAGGCCACCACACAGGGATTTGTTTGGCGGGCCGGATGAAATTATGTGGCGGGCCGGATGTGGCCCGCGGGCCATAGTTTGGAGAGCCCTGCTTTAGAGGAATGAACAAGGCACAAGTTCAAGACATGTGGACGACAGTGGAAATAAATGGCAAGTGGACATGAATTTCGCATCCTGACTTGCACTCCTGATACATGGCCACTCATAACTGCAGCACCATCGTATCCCTGAGCACGCATTTTCTCTATATCTATTTTCACATCCCTTAAGGTTTCTAAGAACTTTGCAGTTAAAGCTGCAGCATTTGTACCCGTGTCTGCATGTACAAACTTCAGGAATTCTTCACGTAGTGTATGTTTCCCATTTTGGTCAACATGAACAAATCTCACACAGACAGATATTTGTTCTTGTACACCAACATCCGTAGACTCATCAGCAATAAATGTGAAACATTCCGCAGCATTACAGTCACGTACAATTGATTCTAACACTTGATCAGCCATGAGTTGTACAAGTTCATTCTGGATAGTAACAGAAGTATACTTTGCATTTCCTTTAGCCTCTTCTAAATGCTTACGCAGCTTTTCATCAGATTTAGCTGTGTGGGTGATAAGGGCAGAAAAATTACTTTGGTCTGGTGTATGACCTAGAATAGCCATATTTTGACGAGCCATCAAAAGAAGAATATCTGCTACAGAGGCAATGATATCACAGTTACGGGCAACTTTGTCTCTCAGTTGTTGGTTTAATTGTTCTCGGATGTTTGGAACCTCTCCAGAGGCAACTAGTAGATAATCATTCGCACAGGCATCTGCAAAGTCATGGTGGCTGGAATCCTTCATATGTTTACTAATCAATTTTTGTCACATTTGACCAGTCCCCTGTCCGCATTATTGAACGCTTAGGATCCTTGCTGAAGAAGAAACAGTGCACACAGTAAATAGTGTTGGAGGATACACTGTAACGTAGGAAAGTGTTTTTCCGAAACCAATCAGATTGGCACTTCCTATGCCTGCCACTTATAAGTCTGGGTTCGAATTTGAAGTTCTCTCCAGTCCATGTACTTCTGAGAAGTGTAAGTTTTTCTGATTCGGATAAAGACTTCGGTGTCATTGATGGGGAAACATCAATATAAACTGGCCCATAACTTACGGAACCAAATAAACGAACACTGCCTTCAACGCTAGGCTGTACGTCAACTTCTTTCCACATTCTTTTCATTAGATAATGTTGGTAAATCTTCACTACTAGTACTTGGGATGGGTTCGGGTTCAGATACATCTGACTCATCTAATTCTACGTCGTGGCTTGAATCTTTACCAGTCTCATGGTCACATATGTTTGACTCATCACATTCTACTCCTTGGGTTGTATCAGGAACATTAGATGTGTCAGGTAATGTACTCTCTTGATCTTTCTCATCACCATCATCTGGTCTTCTCTTCTTACCAAAGCCCAGAATTGATTGACAGGATTTAGCAGCCCGTTTCTTCTCACGTTCGCGTTGGTCTGCACGACCTGGCATTATAAAGCTGAAAAAAATGACATATGTAAAGTATGGAAAAGTATTTCAATTAAGTATATAAATTTATAAATGGATATCAATAAAGTGAATTTGAATTGATAATTACCAACTTCAACTGCAGTCCACGCCTATCCTGTAAAAGGTCCAGCAGGCTAAATGCTCCAATTAAATGCAAATGTGCGCAATAAAATACCGGAAGTATTATATATATTGGTCCGTCGGCGAGTCGGGGCGGACCTGGAGGTCCGTCGGCGAGTTTGGGGGGCCTGGAGGTCCGTCGGCGAGTTGGAGTGGTCCTTGAGGTCTGTCGGCGAGTTAGGGTGGTCCTGGAGGTCCAGCAGCCTCTCATGAGTTAGTAGATACTTTTTAATTTAAATATTTAACAATATATTTACCTGAATAGCTGGAAATGTCTTGGCAACTTCACTCAGTCAATGTTGTACTGAGCCCACTCAAATTAAACATACCCACGCCACACAGTGCCTGTAACTGGGTCAGTAAACCCATAAAATTGAAATCCCCCTGGTTATATTGATTTGGAATAATAGGCTGGTAATAACCTCAACGGAGGTCCGAGGTGCAACTGAGCTGGCGTACTCCGACAGTCAGCGATGCGTGGGCGAGTTACCACCGAGTCCGGGCCCTGTGCGTACATGGCATTAACAGGAGCCCGGACCTTTTTAAGGTGACTGTCAGAGTTAGTACGCCAGTGCGTACTGGCGTATATGCTAGAGTAGCCCCTGCTCCACACAAAAGGGTTAGAAGGACAAAGGTTGTTTAAACTGACATGTGTGTATTTTAATTTCATAACCAATAAATGTTTTGTTATACCAACTAAATTTTTGTTTTGTTTTTTGTAATCAGTATTTACAATGTTGTGTTACGCAATATTATACAGTATATTATAAAACATATGGTTCATGGCACAGGAAAACGGTGCCTAATCTGGATAAATAAAGGTCAGATTCAGAATCAGGACAATTTTTTGACCCAGAAACAAGTCTTACTTAACTTGTACTTTTTTTGAACCTGTAATTTGTTGTACAGTGTAATTAGACTCCCTCAGAGCCAAGGCGGACTAAATCTAATAAATCTAGAGAGCAAAATAGGTGCCCAACAAATACTAAATATAATAGATATCATAAGAAACGTGAATAATAGGCCAAGATGACAAAAACTGTTTATTTCCCGTTTAGCGAAAGCATTCGACACCGTCGACGGGTTAGATGTTCTCACTAACAAACTAAAACTATATGGAGCACGACTACCACATAACCGCACTCCAGCAATGGATCACTAGCAATCTATATAGGAACAGATAACATTGTAAGCCTAGGAGATACTAAAATAGAACTAGACAAATTATCCCAGCGAGACATCTACCTTTTCCTGTCGTCACGACCCATCGAGGAACCGAATTATAGGAAGAGGTGGAAAGGTACCATCAATTCAGGATCACTTCCATGGGACAGAATTTAGACTAGCTCCATTAATCGTCTCGTGGACGGATATACATCTGACATACACTGGAATTAATAAGGAATGCTCTCTCCACTAGGGAAAACAAACAAGTGGAAATGAATTAATTCTCCCAAATGCCTGGCCTGTCACGAAGAGGATGAAACGGCCGAGACTTGATTTTTAAAATTAAAAGACCCCGGAACAAACTTACGTCGTTCTGGCTCATCTTTGGTTTTAATAATAAAAGTAATAAGGACTGCCGTTCAAACTTTCTGGTTTTTCCCGCTCAGCGGATCGCTTGGGGTAGCCGGAAGGCTTTATAAGGCGGGCAGCCTACCTCAACGAAATTACTATTCCAAAACTATGTAACTAATTGGTTACATGAAAAATATGCGGTCATGAAATCTAGTATAAATGACAGACTAATTTTCTCTTCCACTTGGCTAATTAATAACGCATTAGGATACATCAACACATATAAAAATTTGCACATTCTCATTTACAATTCCAAAACCTCGACTCTTAGCTTACATCGACCATACTGAGTCACCCCTTCTCCACCCCTGTCTAATTTAAATGTTTTTCTTTGCATTTGAATTGATTTAGGTTCCTGTAAAAGAATGTTCTCTCTAGCCTCTTCTTTCTCTCTCTTTCTTATTCTATTTCGCCTTTGCTCTATCTTTATTCTTTTTTCTTTTGCACTATATTATATTTAAATCATGCTATAAATCCTTAAACGATTTCCTTATGGGTTATTTAATTATATATTATTATTAAACTCTTAACTGATCATTGATCACTTTAATACTAACCTTTTAAAAAATTACTAATGATAAACATTATCATACTAACTTCTCACCCCTCCCCTTCTTCAGTGTAAGCCTCTATTTAGTTATAAAGCAATCCAGCCCTATAATGCTCACATGGATTTACCATGAGTATTTCTTCGTTTAATACTACACAGTACTAGTCCAAAAAAGGATCAAAGATTCAACTAATGTAGTGTGGAATGGAGAAGCGAATGCTGTGATGACTAAACACCACAGCAGAGGTGCTACATCCCGGTTTGACCACCTGCCAGGGAGCCTCCGGTCCCCCTACGTTGGAAGAAAGAAAACATAAGTCATAAAGACTTTTTGTTTTGCTTTTAATTCAACAAGGAAATCTCTGATTCCCCCACAAGGGAGGACTTATTAAAAGATCAAAACGGAGGGAGAACGTCTCCAGCCATCGTCCTGCAAAATAAAAATATAACTCTCTCCATCCTTCCACTTTGGAAAATTCAAAAAAAACAGTCGCCCAAACTTCCCTTCCAGAACAAGGACATACAAAGAGAAAACTCTGTTTTAGAGAGTCCAGCCAGGATAAAACTACCACTCCTTCGTGCAATACGAAGCAGTTGGGTAGCCCGCTGCTCTCGCTAGGCTGAGTTACATTCTAAACAAAAACAGAGGCAGAAATAAGACCTCACTTATAAAGAGCTGTGCGGCCGACATGGAAACCGATCAAGCTACACCCACATATATATGCAACTTCACAAACACACCCCAAACACCACACAACAACAAAGAAAATTACAGGCCGAAAAAATTACAATTTTGGATCATATTTATGGATCCTAAAGGTCAACAGTAGTAAGGTAGAACGCGGCCAACGATTATTTTGAATATAAATGTTTGGATTAAACGATTGCTACATCAAAAAATGAATCTTGTTGTAATTGCACAAATTTTAATAAAATTAAAGATTGATCACTCGTAATATATTAAACGATTTGATTTCGTCGCACACTCATATTCCAAATAAACGACAATTGCTAATATAGCGGACTTACTTAAGCAACTCCGAAATTGAAGCACTATTTGCCAGTTATATTTAAAAAAGCGTTAATAAACACTTTTTCTACAAAATCTATATATTCTATGTTCGTATCAAGCTGTAGTGCAAATATCTACCAAATGGTAATTACGCGGGCTCGCTTAAGCAGCCGCAGTAGCCTCCTTCTCGATTTTGGCCTGATGCGCATCCAGAAAATTCGTTATCCATTACGCGATATTAAAATAGGACAAATTTCGCTCGTGCTCTATTCCGAATAACCGAAAACAGAGTTCTACTTCACTTCACTCGACCAATTAGTTTCGCCCTTTCTTCGTTCAAGATAAATTAGGAAAAGGAAGCCTCTAAATTCAAAAACACGGTGTGCTAGTAATACTTGTAAGATCGTAATAATTTCTTTATTCATTGCCGATTTATACGATATTTACTTCTATTGTCTGTAATAATAACAAATTTACTATATTTAGAACACAATTTGATTTGATTTAGTCGCACACTCATATTCCAAATAAACGACAATTCCTAATAAAGCGGACTTACTTAAGCAACTCCGAAATTGAAGCACTATTTGCCAGTTATATTTAAAAAAGCGTTAATAAACATTTTTTCTACAAAATCTATATATTCTATGTTCGCATCAAGCTGTAGTGCAAATATCTACCAAATGGTAATTACGCGGGCTCGCTTAAGCAGCCGCAGTAGCCTCCTTCTCGATTTTGGCCTGATGCGCATCCAGAAACTTCGTTATCCATTACGCGATTTTAAAATAGGACAAATTTCGCTCGTGCTCTATTCCGAATAACCGCAAACAGAGTTCTACTGCACTTCACTCGACCAATTAGTTTCGCCCTTTCTTCGTTCAAAATAAATTAGGAAAAGGAAGCCTCTAAATTCAAAAACACGGTGTGCTAGTAATACTTGTAAGATCGTAATAATTTCTTTATTCATTGCCGATTTATACGATATTTACTTCTATTGTCTGTAATAATAACAAATTTACTATATTTAGAACACAATTTGATTTGATTTAGTCGCACAGTCATATTCCAAATAAACGACAATTCCTAATAAAGCGGACTTACTTAAGCAACTCCGAAATTGAAGCACTATTTGCCAGTTATATTTAAAAAAGCGTTAATAAACATTTTTTCTACAAAATCAATATATATTATATGTTCTCATCAAGCTGTAGTGCAAATATCTACCAAATGGTAATTACGCGGGCTCGCTTAAGCAGCTGCAGTAGCCTCCTTCTCGATTTTGGCGCGTTATCCATTACGCGATATTAAAATAGGACAAATTTCGCTCGTGCTCTATTCCGAATAACCGAAAACAGAGTTCTACTTCACTTCACTCGACCAATTAGTTTCGCCCTTTCTTCGTTGAAGATAAATTAGGAAAAGGAAGCCTCTAAATTCAAAAACACGGTGTGCTAGTAATACTTGTAAGATCGTAATAATTTCTTTATTCATTGCCGATTTATACGATATTTACTTCTATTGTCTGTAATAATAACAAATTTACTATATTTAGAACACAATTTGATTTGATTTAGTCGCACACTCATATTCCAAATAAACGACAATTCCTAATAAAGCGGACTTACTTAAGCAACTCCGAAATTGAAGCACTATTTGCCAGTTATATTTAAAAAAGCGTTAATAAACATTTTTTCTACAAAAATCTATAGATATTAATAGTTCCTCATCAAGCTGTAGTG
>JACATO010000327.1:0-144406 GCA_018389105.1 Nautilus pompilius | reverse complement strand
AGAGAGAGCGAGAGAGAGATCTGCATGTGGTTGTAATGACGTGTGTCAACGGTAGCTACACCGAAAGCCCGGTTGACGATATGTAGATGGCTCAAACACATGGAAATGGTAGGAACAGTGATACAAAAAAAGCAGGTAACGTTGGGTACTTTAGGGTTTTCACCTTTCAGGCCACGTTTCCGTCATGGTCCTACACCAGCTTCCTGCAGAGCCTCACATTACACGTCGCACCGCCCTCTAGCGCAGATTTCCCCTTTATCCAATGTAGTGTAGTAAATGCAGTTTATTGATATTTTGCTAGCATTAAGACTAGGAAAAAAGAAGAGAATTTTCAAGAAAATTAAATATTAACTAGTTTTTCCACTTTTATTTAATTGAATTGAATTTACGACTTCTAGAAATGTAGAACAATTTAAAGCACTACTAGAAAAATTAATAGATTTTATATAAGATGGCGTAAACTAGAGAACGCAGTTTCACCAAAGGATCTGGCGATAAATGACAACGTGTGTGCATCGTCACTTTAGCCTCTACGTTTCCATGGCTACACTTGGACATATTAGCATTAATACTCCTATAATCAGACCTTTCTTCTAATTAACGTACTCTATAATGTTTATACCCTCCTCATATTTCCTCGTATTGATGACCGCTTTTCTTCCCTGGTCCCCTCCAATTTGATGCCATTATGTCTTCCTACCTCCTCGTGATTACTGAACTGAACCAATCTGATCCTTCAGGCAGCTGACTGGAGGAGTCGGATTCTTTAAAGGGGAGACTGTGGCCACAGAGACCGCGATTCACAACTTTATAAAAGACTGTTGTTTGTAATTTAGTGGAATGAAATTCTGAGATTGGTAAACCGTCGTTATTTACTTTGTTACCTTTCTCCGTTTAAAACAATAATGAACGTCTGTTAGAAGTTCTGGTTTGTTGTCCAGTTACACAGCAGTAACGTCTTCTGTTTAATCATCTAAATATAAACTCTGAGATGGGCGATGAACCCAGTACAATGGCGGGCTTGTACCTGCAGACAGCGATCAGTTGACCTCGTTGATCATTTATCCTCTAGTGTTCCGAAGCGACATCAATCAAATAGTCGTAATTGATCTTTTATCACAAGAGTGTTCCTATAAATGATCGAAGCATGATAGAAGTGTTCTGCTATAACAATGTCTGGTTTTTAATCGATGATCTGGAAACGGTCGCTCTTCTGTAGCTGCTCCATACTCCACTGATAATTACTTTAGTTTCTGAATAACATTCTCTTTTCTTGATTATCTGCACCATTGCTAAATTTATCTTTAAGTTTCTTTAAATTTTCAGCAAAATTCCTTCATGTTTTTGTCAATTAATTACGATGTTTAAAACAGAAAATGCTTTAGTTTTTGATCTGTCTTAGGAAAGATCCACGTGTAAGAAACTAACCAGAAATACGAGTCTTACACTGTTAATATGCACGGTATTAACTACATTTTATCCCACTGATAACAGTTCAGTTCCGAAAACAAATCAGTAGGTAGATCAGCACCTGTCCTGCTTCGTCACCAACTTCCTTTGTTTACATTCCTGAAACTGAGACTGTTTCGTTTTTTAATTTGTTCCTTTGGTCTGTATTAAACAATAGTGGACTTCTTAGTTTATCAAGACAGTTTCTCTTTATAGATAATTAATATACAAATAGTATTCTATTTTATCTTTAAACATCTCTCCGCCAGATTAGCCATCTTGTAGCTAACAGTCCCCAGGTCTGCAGGTTACTGTCACAAATATTTGGGTATCTTTATCATCGTTCTTTTCTATATGATCAATAACATCTTAGATGTTTATTAAGCAGTAGTTATTCTTCTGGTTAAAAAGAGAAAATGAAAATAATTTTATATACTATTTTATTATAAAATGATATTAAAATAACTAAACATCAAACCGAATTTCTATATCATTAGTAAAAGAAAAAGGTTTGCATTAAATGATGCAGATAGTTAAAGATTAAATGTTCATAGATTTTTGCTGCTGATCATTTACATTTATATTTCTCTGACTTACCTGTTCATACCGTATGGAGAAACTTTGTATTGATTTGTAAACCAAGTCAAATTTTGTGTAATATATTGTAATCAGTATTGCTTTAATATTGAATATCATTATTCTTCTAGGTGCTTCATCAGTCAGTAATATCAGCTTGTTTTCAAATAACAGCAAAGTCAGCGGTATGAGACTGTTACCATGGCAAACCTTGCTTACAATAACAAATGTTCATTAAAACTGCGTGAGATAGTTGAAAAGAAGGAGATGAGTGAGAGCAGCAACAGCCAGCAGGTAGTCGGCTGAAGATGCAGTAGATGGCAGGCAATTAGTTCTTCAAGATGCTGGTACATCTACAAAGAAATCTTTTCTTGGCAGCCGCTGCAATTGTTTGGCTAACAGAAGCAAATGGTGAGTTTACATTTACTAAAATTGTTTAACATTACCAATTATATATCAACAAACTCTTTGATGGCTAACAACATCTTGACGTTAGATGTTTCTATGTAACGTTATTGACTGCAGGAATAACATTAATTTAGTAAATCACAGAATTTTAGCCAGTTTATGAGCATAAACTCCTTCTGCTGGCGAACAATTTATTTCTTTGGAGGAAAAGTATCATCCGTTTAAATAACTAAAAAATATTATATTTTGCTCCACAGATGACGATATCAGGGAGCTAGGCCTTAACCTTGAAACATTATTCGTTTGGACGTTTGTTATAATTTACTTGTTGTACTGCTTATGTCCTTGTGCCAGCACCTGGAATGAAAGATGGGTAACAAACAGGTCGACGCTGTATCACTGTTAACATAAAGATTAAGAGGATGATGATTTACGTAATAAATCTGTCTCCCCTTCAGTCATTACTCCCAGCTGTTATGATCCGGAGACAGTCAGCCTTTGATCGTCTGTTTAATCCCCTGACCCACAGGACTATTCACCGGATGCTCTACAATTTATTCTTTGACATGGCAACGAAACCGCGTCGATAACAACTGAGCAAACACCGATAGCAACGTCCTTCTATGTTATCGTAGATTTATTAGGTCTAAAATAAAATTTACTTTAGTGCTATCGATTATAGAAAGGTAAGGATTAATAAAGGACTGGTCCCTTAGTTTGTTGTTCGTGTCGATTAGTAATTTCAAATTTAATATCTAGTATTTAGAATTTCTCAATTAAATGATAATTTTAGCTTTGAAACGCGAAATCATTTCATCTATTAACGCAAGATCCTTCATTAAAATCTTTAACTAAATTATAATTGCCTCCTGATTAACATTACATTAATTATGTTTAACTGATGTATGATCTGTTGTTAGTAAAGAAGGTTTCCAACATTGGTAGAGTAATAGCTTTTCCAGTTTACTTATTTCATAAAGTTCACTGTTTATCCTCCAGACAACTGATATTTGAGGTTATTCTCCTCAGGTTTAGATGTTCCAGAAAATGGAATCTTTCTAAAATATGGTAAACGTGACGAGAATTTCGACAACAGGATTGGAAAGTCCGCCTTGTTCAAGATGAACGACGGTCGGAGTCTTCTCTACTGTGCGGGGAGGTGTCAGCGAGACGGCAGCTGTGTGTCCTTCTTCTATAACAAGAAGACTAAAGAGTGCCAGGGACAGGGGACGAACCTTGAAGACCACACCCATGTTCATGACTCTCCAGGAACAAAGTACTACAAGATGTATCAACTGAAAAGTAAAGTAAGTATTATCTTTTATTTTTAAAATATTCACCAGAAAGTTGGAATAAAAATATCCAGCTTTTTTCTTTTTCTTACACCATATGTGCATATATATCACAGTTGTCCCTTAAAGAAAAGTTTGAAGGGTCCAAGAATTTTCACTTTGTGAATCCTGTTAGATAAAAGAGACGAAAATGTGGAATGGGGCTCAGATCTCGTAACATTAATGATATTTGATCTGATCCATTTGCCTGATTTCTTCAGTGTATATTAGCTTAGCTTGTGGCTCGTTAATTACACAATATATATCTTTAACAAATAAATTTTGCGAAATTAACTTCATTATGAGTGGTATATATTAGGTATGCTGCTAGCAAAGAAAACTGATGAAGAAATGCTTAAAATTACTAGTTGTTGCTTTACTTTCGGTGTAATTACCAGACTCAACCATCAACTACAGTATGAAAACGACTTGACAAATGATAATTCACAATTTATCTTCCTCTTTAAATTCACTATTTATCATGATTAGTCGATATCGGACTACAATTTTTAATAACTAACATAGCAATGCTATTACTGAATTATTATTAAAAATCAAAATTGTTGGATTAGTTGTCTAGCAACCTTTATTCATTTTTTGGAAGATTACATGATTGTTTTGCTGTGTTCGAATGCATCCGTCTTATCGTGTTTATTATAAGTTAAGAAATCTCGCTGTCGGTAAGAAAAAGAATTTAAAACAAAGGCAGAGTTATCTCCCCTCACTCGACACCTGTGGTTAATTAGTTTTTACTCGTTAGAAAGCTGTTACAAAAAGTGCACTATAAGTAGAGTGAATGTAAAAAAACAATGATTTCATTGTGTTATGAGCTTACTATTTAAAATAGTATCATGCCTTTTCCTGTAACATCTTTGTAAATATTTATCTTTTTCGGCTACCTTATAGTATATTAGGGATAGGTAACAGTTAATCTATCTAACATTCTCAAAATAGACTATGTAATTGTTCTACTTTCATCTTTTCCTTTAGATATCCGGACCACTCCAAAGCTGATTGAAAAATTTAACGATGTGACGTTTATGATTCCAGATGTAAACCTTGATGAAATTCCTAATGTAAATATTTGTCTAAAGAAATGTCAAGACGAATTCCCGAAGTGTCTCACAATAAATTATTCAAATATTTTAAAAAGGTGTGATCTTTTCGAGATGATACACACTAAACCAACTGCTGGATATAGATCTCCAGGCTCAGTCTACTACAGAGTAGCGAGGAGTGAGTACTGAATTTCACCTTTTGTTTGTCAGTGCTACAACTTTATCTAATTCGGAATTTTGTTAATTATTCAAAATGTGCCAATTACTATGTAGAAAGAGTAAGAAAAAAGAAGCAGAAGTTGATAAATAAACTGGCAGAAGCCAGTTAAAAAAACAAAAAAACGTAGAATCTTAGCAACCTATTGTTTAAAAAACCTTTAATGGTGTGGCCAGCTAGAAGCTGAACAGATCAACTCTCGTGATCAAGTGGGCGATCTGTAAAAGCGCGGAATGGACTCAAGTATCTCTTACAAATCATTTTTTTGAAACTTCCAAATTAAATAAATTCCCCAGAACCGGAGTTAATTAATCATTGTTCAAATCTCTATCAGTGAATTTAAAATATTAAATAAAGATTTTCATGAGAAACATCAGTAGTGGGATACCGTTAGTAAACAATTAAGTGTTTTGTATGAGAGCCTGCTTACCTTAAACCGTAGCTCAATGGTTATTTTTTACACGAGACTCCGTTAACTGAAGATAATGTATCCTGGAAACCAAGATGTTAGATCATTGGGCGGTAGTAATCGATAGCTGGATAACCCGAGACAGATCCAACTGCAGGAGGAAACTTAATCCTAAAGTATTAACTCATTCGAGGCCAAATAGTATCCAAATCTGATAGAATCCTTTTAAACAGTTTCTTAAAGTATCAAACACTGGATATTTGGAAAAGCAAATAAAGATGTATTTTGTCAAAATTTAAGAATGGAACAACTTTCCTTCACAATCTTCCACCCGTCAAAGTAAATGTTTTTGAAATGACCACAAAACTCCAAATACACTTATCCTTTTATGGAGATAAAATGTTCTTTAAGGATAATGTTTGTTTACATATTTCGATGGTTCCGCTACTAGATATATCTGTCGCCTTCCCACATCAACACATTCCTATAGAAAGATATGTATTTTTCCGAGGAATTCGGAATATAAAGAATAAACTTCGATAATCTGTGTACTTCTGCCGTATTAGGTTTTTGTGCAGAAGACGAAGACTACCTTTACGTTCCTGAGGGGAAGATCTGCTTGAAGTATTTCTCGGAGAAAGTCAGCTGGAAGGAGGCTGACCTGGCGTGTAAAGCTGAGGGCGCTCACCTGGCAGACGTCCAAGCAAAAAACATGAGGGTGGCTCTTGAAATGTTCCTGAAAGTTCAGAATAGTAAGTCGGGTTTCTATTTACAAAGAAAAATAATGAAGAACATTAATAAAATGATACTCAGAATAAAATAGTACCTCAAACAAGAGGATTATTCTGTTTATCAATGGAATAGATTGGAGAAAATAGAAGGAAGGGGACAGTTTTATCTTCATCTGTCTGACAAGAGTCGTCCATTAAGCCCTGAAGGAGAGGAAAGTTCAATTTGAAACAATTTTTGTTACATCTTTGGATCACATGTAGTGTACACACTGCTTGTAAACCATTTCGAAATGAGATAACAGAAAAGATTTACTCAAGCATTTGTTTTCTGATAAGCGTGTACCATCAGACACGTGATATGTCCAAAAATTATCAATAAGTAATAAGAAGATAACAGTTTAGTTTAAAAAAATATTTTTGGAGAGATGTAGCTGAACATATAAGCCTTATCTATAACAAAGATGAAGAGAACAGTCGAAAATTATTATTTTCTTCCTTACTGTCGGTTTCTTCAATTATTTACTGACAAGTTGACTGATGTCTCTTTAGGGGACAAACATCATTTTCCAGCAGCTGGGGATTCACTGCAAATGTTTTCTATATTTTTTTACTCTATTTTTCGGTTTTTTCTCACATTTACCTTTTAATTGTTGTTTATAACTTTCATGAAATATCGCATAATTAAATCAGGCTACTAAAACTGATATAAACTAAAAAACTTATATTGAGACTAAAATCAAAGCTAATACAGATATTGTCACCTTGACCGCTTTGAGTAAATGAATTTTTCCAGAGAAAGGACCCAGGAGAGTGGAAAGTTATTCTACGTCGGGTCTGGTCTTAAATAACAAAACTGTACAATACTATGACATCGGGTTCTTCTCTCACATCGCGCTGTTTTCATCTTGAAAGATAATTGACGATGTTTCCCACAACGGATCTAATGCATATTTAGATCGGAGACAACTTATTTAAATCTTAATAATTTTAATAAAATCTTTGACATGCATTTTTTCTTCATGTTAATCATGTTATCTTTTATATTTCAATACGTCCCGGTACATTCAGGTGCATCTCAAAAATTAGAATATCGTGGAAGAGTTCAATATTTTTTGTCAGTTATTTCAGAAAGAGAAAATTGTATATATTCTAGACTTATTACATGTAAACTAAAATGTTTCAAGTATTTTTTAATTTTAATTTTGATAATTACGGCCTACAGCTAAAAAAAATAGAAAAAATGTATCTTAAAATATTAGAATTTTCCATTTCGAGTTTGATTAAATCACTATTTATGGAGTATAAATACCATGAATATCTCACTCTGGTTCAGTACACACAACCACAATCATGGGGAAGACTGCTGATGACTTGACAGTTGTCCAGAAGACACTCATTAACACCCTCCACAAGGAGCACTGAAAGGGCTGGCTGTTCATAGAGTGCTGTATCAAAACATATTCAAGAAAGTTGACTGGAAGGGAAAAGTGTGGTAGGAAAAGGTGCACAAGCAAGAGGGATGACCGCAGCCTTCAGAAGATTGTAAAGCAAAGCCGATTCAAGAACTTGGGCGAGCTTCACAAGGAGTGGACTGAGGCTGGAGTCAGTGCATCAAGAGCCACCACGCACAGACATGTCCAGGAAATGGGCTACATGTGTTGCATTCCTAGTGTCAAGCCACTCTTGAACCAGAGACAATGTCAGAAGCGTCTTATCTGGGCTAAAGAGAAAAAGAACTGGACCGTTGCTCAGTGGTCCAAAGTCCTCTTTTCAGATGAAAGTAAATTTTGCATTTCATTTGGAAATCAAGGTCCAACAGTCTGGAGGAAGAGTGGAGAGGCACAGAATCTCAAGTTGCTTGAAGTCCATTGTCAAATTTTCACGGTCAGTGATGATTTGGGGTGCCATGTCATCTGCTGATGTTGGTTCACTGTGTTTTATCAAGACCAAAGTCAACGCAGCCGTCTACCAGGAGATTTTAGAGTACTTCATGCTTCCGTCTGCTGACAAGCTTTATGAAGATGCTGATTTCCTTTTCCAGCAGGACTTGGCACCTGCCCACAGTGCCAAAACTACTAGTAACTGGTTTGTTGACCATTGTATTACTGGGCTTGATTGGCCAGCCAACTCGCCTGACCTGAACCCCATAGACAATCTATGGGGTATTGTCAAGAGGAAGATGAGAGACACCAGACCCAACAATACAGACCAGCTGAAGGCCGCTATCAAAGCAACCTGGTCTTCCATAACACCTCAGCAGTGCCACAGGCTGATCGCCTCAATGCCACGCCACAATGATGCAGTGATTCATGCAAAAGGAGCTCCGACCAATTATTGAGTGCATAAATGAACATACTTTCCAGAAGTTCGACATTCCTGTATTATAAATCCTTTTCTTTTGTTTATTGATCTTATGAAATATTATAATATTTTGTGATAGTGGATTTTTGATTTTCATGAGCTGTAAGCCGTAATCATCAAAATGAAAACAAAAGATGGCTTGAAATATTTCACTTATGTGTAATGAATCTAGAATATATGAAAGTTTCACTGTTTGGATTAAATTACGAGAAAGAAATTAACTCTTCCACGATATTAAATTTCTTGAGATGCACCTTTGTGGTGTGTGTGTGTGTGTGTGTTGCGCTCGCGCTCATGCATCTGGTTAAAAAACAATAAAATATGATATTTCTATAAATCTCCATCTGATTAAATGTCACTTTTCTTTTTTATTAGATGATGATTATTCTACGGCTCACATTGGAATAAAAGATGAGAAGAACGACGGAATTTATGTTGACAGGAAAGACAATCCTTTCGACCAAAGTATTCCAAGATTCCCACTTAAAGACTACAAAGCTAAAAACTGTGTGAATGTTAAATGCCGATTTTCTTGTAGATGGCATGTCGTCGATTGTGATACTTTTATATCTGGGTTTCTTTGTGAAAAATAAACAACAGGACTTTTCTTCTAAAGTTAGCTTTTCGGACATTTTATTTACAAAACAGCCAGAGATTTCAGCACGAATATTTTCCATGGCCCACCAGAAGATTAAGGAATAAGCACAGAGATGTACACGTGACAATTAAACAAGGACCACGGATTTCATGCCATTTAACCTACCGACAAAACGTTTTCCTGCTCATCACTGCTTCCTGTTATCGAGTGAATCACCTAATTTGATTTGTAAAATCTGAAATAAAATGTTATTCACATTTCTGTGGTTTGTCGGAGAATTTATTCCAAAAAAAAAAAAGATTCAATTTTTTAAAATGTCGAATGGAATCACAAAACATATTTTCTATCTGCCGATTTATTGTACATCACTTGTAGCTAAATTAGCTGCAGCAGATATTCTCAGCTTCCTTGGTGATTTGTCCTTTAAGCAGATTACTTCACTCAAGACAATTCAGCTTTAACCGTGAACAAGATACGTCACATGTAGCAGGTATGATTTCGAATATTATGTTTAAATTAAACATAAAGCAATCGCTTTCTATGAGACATAATAAGCAACGGATGACTGCACGTGGCGCAGACATAAGTAGTTTATTGGCTCAGTAATAAACGGATTTCAGTGGATTTGCTTGATTAACAAAATCCGACCGGACTCTAAATCGATGGGGTTTTTTCTGTTTAAATATTTCTTCAATATTTTTCTAAAATAACAAGAGAAATCAATTTCTTTCTCTCTGTATCTATATTTCTCTGTATACTTTAATATTGATAACTTATAATTTTTATATTTATCAACTTTTTGAAAAAGTATCTAAGAAATTTAAAGAAAACTAAAAAAACACGCGACACTTTATGTGCAGTGAAACCTTTACAATCTTCTTACACAAAGGGATACATAGCAGTTACACTACGTTCAGAAAATATTTTCGTCGCGTTTACTACAAATACGGAATCTGAAGAAGATCTTTAATTACCTTTTCTCTATTAATTTTGTCTGATACCGAAGTGGAGATATCTCCACCCTTCTTCTCCTTACCTAAATGATGAAGGGAGAATGCAACGAGATCGAGAGAGAGAGAGAGAGAGAGAGAGAGAGAGAGAGAGAGAGAGAGAGAGAGAGAGAGAGAGAGAGAGAGAGAGAGAGAGACCAGTTCATTTAAAAAGGAGACCAAACTCTCATAATACCCCTGCAGCTGAGAGCACTCATTCTTAGCTCCTACTTTTTTGACATAATAGAGGTTAGTTACTACTACAATGGAACATCCGTTTGGACTCAAAAAGGGAAATTATTATTATTATTATTATTAAATGCCTACACCTAGAGTTCACCAGCTACAGATTTTCATATACACAACGAGTTCTTTGAGTTCAAAATATCGGGTGACAAGGACACATCCTTTCAGTTGTCTTTTTATGAATCTGTTCAAGGGTAGGAAAACTAAAAGAACGTTGATCTACTTTCAAGGTATAATTTAAAATATAATCATTATTCATGGCCTGTATAGTACCTGAGAGGACGCCAGGTGTAACAAATATTGTTAATTAATGAGTTATATTTTATTATTTATAATATACAAATATATATATATATATTACTCTATGATTTATTCTAACAATCGAAAGAGTTTGTTTTGAGATTTGCTATTGGAATCTGATGCACAGAATGTAAGTGTACAAACTCACACACCCAGCTGCTAATTGTTATTCGGATCTTTTACTATTAATTTGACGTAGATTCTCTCAACTTTTGAATATTAGTTGGACAATAATTTTTAACTTCACGATATTTTTATAAACAATTTTCATTTAAATCTGTCAGGTAGGACGACATCGTTCATGATCTGATGAATTAAAAGATCCTGTTGGTTTCCATTCCTGTAGTACCTGTTACATCTTATGCAGGTGTAATACATGTAGTTAATTTTCAGGAAGCATTTCACCGTTGAACATCTGTTTGCTGCAGTACCATAAATTCTCTGCTTACAATTGATGCTGACGAACAGAGGTATGTTGGTTTAAAGTAGTGAATGATGCAGGGAACACGTGCAGGTCCGACAGACTGATGTTATTGTACTTTTACCCCTCTTTTTGACATTTCAGTATCAGTTACAAGCAAACATTGAGCAGACAATCGTATGCAGACACCTGCTTGATAGAATTATTGTATTTTACACTTGTAAAACTTTAAAAAAAAATAGATAGGTCTCCGATGGTCGAAGAAAACAAAACTTTTGTTATAAAGTGAATTTTTATTCATTAATATGCTTTTATTGATTATATGAAATTGATCTTTTATGTGAGTATTAAGAGATTTTGGTAGAACTTGCTTCTCTCTTTATAACATAACAACTTTTACAAAAGCTAAGTCTGAGACGTAAGTAAGCATCTGTGGAAACGCTAAAGTTGACAGGTTTAACTTTAATACTTATAATACTGTAGTTAAGCGCAACTTCTTTGTTTTCATCGATAGTTAGTATCAAGTTAATTATATTGATTAAGGTTTACCAAAGTTTAACAACGTTCATTTTCATTTCATCCTGTCATTATACAGGAAAAAATAGTATAAATAATTTCTTTTGAGAAATTCGAGTTAGATTTCCAGGTGTAAAATAGTATTAAATAATTCTAATTCAAGGGATTCGATTTGTAATGTCTTTGAGTAATTCCACAAGGTAAATACGCCAAAGGTAAAAGATGTACCTCAATCTGGTTATTTGAATAATGGATGTAAGATTTTAAAAAAATAAATAAACAGATGAAGATCATTACCATTATTTATGTTTTATGGGTTTTTTTTTATAATCCCAAAATATTGTGTGAAAACAAGATTATGATTATTATAATTATCATTCTTTTCATTTAATTTACATTTCCGAAGTCTGTGACTTCTATAGGAAGAGAAAATAGAGTTAACTTTCATGTATATGTTTTGCTATTTATTCACGATGATCAGTTTTCTCTGATTTGATGGCAGTTGCAGACGAAACACCTGAGTGAGTCCCCACCGGGCCTAACAATGTAGCAGTGCCAGGTAAGGTCGTACAGCTCTCAACGTGGAAATATAACCTGAAATTTCAAATTGGATTCATGTAGCGCAGGCCTTGATCATCCGTGAGAAGCGTAATAAAAATAGGATGAGGCAAGTCTGAAGTAAAAAGTCATTTAAAAATATGATAAATATCAAGAATATACCAGTAAACACCTGCATTAATGCAGGTTTATTTACAGTGTATTCAGAATTATTAACACTCTTTGTTTTTAATAGTTAAGAATTTAATATATTTGAAATTTAACATAATAATTTTGTTTTATTTCTAAAAATTGCTTAATTAATATTTTGTTATGATGAAGTTTTTAAATGAAAAGGCTCTTTGGATTAACGTTTCTTCGGACGGTTTATTTCTGTTAAATTTTAAAAAGATAAAACAGAGCAATACTCATGGCGCAGTTTTAAGAGGACAGCGATGGAGTTCATTGTTTGATATGAGAAATCAGGTGACGCTGGCGAAGTAGTTCATTTATGGTGAATGTTTATTTATATACAGAAAAATTATTAAATCGTATTAAACATTTTCAATAGATTGCACAAATTTTGTGCCTTTCTTGATGTGTAAGAAAACTGATGCACATGGAATCGTTTCAGGTGAAGACCGAAAAGGAGACACGGGGCTAATAATGGAAGAAGAGCCGGGACCAGTACCAGAATTGCTCGCATATTATCACGAATGTTGTTCTTGCTCTTCCGTGAAACTATGCATCGGACGCGGGTCCCAAGAACAGTGGACCGCTTACCAGACGACAAATGGTGGAACCCGTAATGAGCATGGAAATCAACCAAGAAATTATTAATCATAGCTCTTCATTTTTAGAGGTATGAAGAAAGCAAATGCCCCATCCCCCACGAGAAAACCCACGTGACCAGCTGATGAAGAAGATCGCTATGAAAACATGCGAAGGCAGGTTCGCTAAAACAGGATCGGCCCAAGCGGGATCGAATCCTCGTCTCTATAGCTGTGCAGTCAAACTGCTGAGCTACTAGCAGCCTTTTTTTCCATAAAAGAACAGTGATGCTAACACATGTAGATGTTAAAGTTACACTATAACTTATCATTCTGAGATAAATGTGCTCATAAAGAGTTAATATGCCGCTTAGTTTGCTTTGGCTTTTTACCTATCCAATGTCTGTGACCTAATCTAGCACCCGTTGATGAGCCACCCTACTATTAGTTAAATGGATAATGAATATTTTATGGGTACATTACAAAATTTTTCTTTCACAGTTCCAGATAGTTAAAAACTTTTTTTTTCCATTATCAAAATACCAGCAAGGTATTTAATAGTAACAGCATAATAACTATCATTTTCGCAGGTAAATCTGTATCTTTGCTTACTGTTAGGGTTTATTATCTTCTGGTTCTTTTGAACCACATTTGTTAAACTGTGACCAGAATCTTTTTATTTATTGCTTATTAAGTATTAGCTGTAGATCTGATGTAGGCTGTTTGACTAATATTCACATTAACTATAAAATGATTGCTGTTTACTTCATTATCTACTGCAGATTTTTTTAGCAACATCTAAGCTACTATTCGGACGCTGCAAATTAGTTTTAGAATATTTAATATAATCATTAGATGTCTAATTACGCAGAAACTTCCTTGTAGATGCATCGTTAATAGTAGTAGGATTTACTTTTTTTAGTGTTTTCGTATGTTTAAATTCGTCGTTTTACATGCAGTATTACGATCATAACTTATCTTCTATTAGATTCTTAATTATCTTGAGCTATGGTGATCGGCCATTCTTGGAATTTTACAGTATTTTAAAAATCTTTGAACATTCTACCAAAATTCTACCTAAAAGTCCAGATTTGTTTGTTGTATAGTGTTTAAATATCTTTTCTACAAAAGGAAATGCCAATTGTTTTCTTGGTATTACTTGATGTATGTGTAAATGTAGTTTTATCATTACTTATTAATCTATTTCCAGTGTAATAAGACGAATGGATGTCATGTTTTGAAACCTCATCTCTGACTCCAATAGTTCAGATCTGATTACTTGTTTTATCAATAGTGTGCAACCTATGTAAATTAAACACATGATTACTTTCCATTGTATTCATGAAATGTATTTGTTGTACTAAATTATCTGCATATGTTCTATTTACTACACTAATGGGAAGAACAGGATTGTTAACATTTATATTTATATGAAATATTAAATTGAAATCTTTAGTATTATACTTCTGCCAATTATATAAACTTTGACCTGTTTAAACGAGAAGATATTAATTAATTATGTTGTCCACTGAAACCAAGCTAGATTAAATAGCAGTTTCGCTGAATCCATCAGCAGTAACTCAAATTCCATAGGTAGCCTCGATGAATATTTGCAAAGTTCAACAGATTTCTTTAAATAGTTTGTTTTCTTATTTCCCTTGCTAAAGAACATTTGCATGAAGTTAAATAATCCAATGTATATGTAATTTAAATCTTCATTCGATTTCTTATATTCTTTTTTCCAGTCTGTATACTTAATTTGTGTATTGAAATATTTAAGATGGAAATCAAACCACTATTGACGACTGTTGTGACCATAAACGGTGAAAATTGGTTATAATCAAATGAAAGTGAGGCAGAGTTAATATTCATTATAAAACAATTGAATTCAGTATGTTTGTGTTTATTGGAATTTTTCGCTTTTCTTATCTTAACTTGATCTTCAAACTTTTTTTCCAAGAATTTTATATGTTTTATCTAATTTATTTAATATTGAACATAACACTACATTTTCCTTTTCCATTTTTACCATGCATAATAACTAGTGGTTTCATCTGATAGGTAAAATTTAAGTTTCATTGAATAATCCTAATTTCTGCTTGGATTTAGTTTGCTTAATTCATTTAGTAAATTCAAAGAAAACCCAGTTACTAATTTGAATTTTAGATGTGTTTCTCAAAAGAGTTTTTAAAAATTTTTTGCATGCATTAAAAAGTATAATTGGTGGCAGTAAACCAGAATTTTCAAACAAATACATTTCTATTATCTTTATTAATATTGTGAGTACTATAGGTTTATACTGAATATAATCTGAATACATACATCCAGTTTTATTTGATTTGATAATAAGAGTACATCTGCTGATAATAATTTGTAAAATTATTTAGTACTTTCAGAAAATATTCCTGTGTATGGTTAGTTGTTTCTAAACTTAATAAAAAATACTACCATTTGTTGAGACTTTGTTATGCGGTAAATTAAACCCAAATAAACTTCTATTAAATAATCTAGATTTATTATAACACCGACAAACGTCATCAGAAAGTAAGTTTTATTTTTAGTTTAGCTGTAATATCTTGCTATTAAAAGAGAAAAAAATATCGCCTATTAATTGGTTGCCTTTTAATTTCAAAGCAACTCATCATATTTTCTTATCAATTACGTTAATTCTATTACCATCAAATAGTGCATTTATAGTTTTATCAAACAAAACTTCGAAATCCTGATTATTTCCAAGAAAGCAATTATTTTAACCTTTCCCTTCGTCCACTTAAATAAAAACTGTCAGAAAGATTGTTCTTCAAACTCAATTTGTGTAGCTTTTTTACCGTAAACTATATCATCTGATCCACAAAACGTATTTTTAAAGCTTAACAATTCTTTATTTATTCGATTAAAATTACTTCTTCCGAAATCTAGATTTATATCACGTGTGAGATACCTATTACTAATTCAGAGGATATAAGCTTCATTAATTGAACAGTAGTTAAATACATAAGTTTGTTATTTTTCTGCCTTAACACTCAACATTTAATTAAAGTTAGTGCTTTGTGGAACTGCTATCGAATAACATTGTCTATAAGCTGAAACTATATTATTGATTGCTTTGCTTTCAAACATCAAAACAATTGTTAGTCGTTGCTTATCGAATTTATCTATACGAGGCATATACATATATATTGATAGCTTCAAGAAATCATTTTTTCTACCGTAACTGTCTTTGCTCTAAAAATTGCTTCATTATTTACGTTTTCGTCAAAACAAACTTATTTTTCATTCCATAAATAATGTTTTCACAATCTTCATTAAGCCCTAAAATATTATTTTGAAGAATATAGGCGATACATATATACTCTTGGCAATTGAGTTTTATATTATATAATCTTGTCTTGCTTTAAATCCCATGAGTCTCTGCAGCCGCTTAATTCATCTTTACACCAACACTGCTTTAATCTCCAGACTTACTAAAATCATCCGAACAAGTTATTCATCCTTCATAATTGATTGACCTGGGTAAACGTACAAATTCCAATTCTGTACCACCTAACATTTATTTAATCTAACTGAATGGATAAATAATTCTATTACTTATATAACTAATATTACAGATTAATCTGTTAAATGTTTTAATTAACAATTTTATAAACTCTAAGATTAAATGATTTGAATTATTTGATATTCAATTGAAACTATTGGAAAACCGATCATCATCTTTTAGACGAAACAATATGAGTATATAACTTTATCAGAATGCTCACAAATAAAGTTTAGTCATACAATTTCATTATAGCTAGAATATAAAATCTTAAAGTAAACTTCAATTAGTTTCTAAAATCTGTTCTTTATGCTAATTCATCTTTATAGTCATAACTATTAATAAATATCTAAAAGCATCAAGATTAACTTTAACAGTGATAAAATACTATGTAATGTTTAAATCTCGATAATTTTTATCCGACATATTTTCGCTGACTATTTGTGATTTTATGCTGACCTGTATCCAATTTTACTGCTTTCCAAGTATTTCCTTTATCAGCACTATATATAAAATAATTTTATTATATTTTAACATTATATGTAAGATGGCGAAATTTTCTTAAATAATGGAAAGAAGAAAATACATTTTAATTTATTTTGTCTATTTCTCTGAGAAATTTGAGAAACAAAAATTATTAGTATCATTATATCTACTATAATATGAAGAGATTCAACGTTTGTTTGATTTATATCACACAAAATATCCATAAATAACACTTTTACTTAAAAGTTGAATCTATGATTGTTTTAAAAATAGAAATTGTCATTTGGCTTTCCTGTGTTCTACACCTATTACTGGTTTATTAACATATAAATATTTTATTATTTCACAATAGTTTTTATCTTAATTTTCACTTATTAATGCATTTTTATTTCAAAAAAATTTATTCTGCTGCCACTAATATTCAGATATATACATAAAGAATTTACAAAAAACATATTAAAATAGTTTAAAACTCAGATCTAATAAAATATTGATAAGTACAGTGCATTTTTCATATAGACATTCTTCCATTAATAAAATTTTTGCACCATGACGGGCAAGACAACGTCGTCTGAAATCAGAGACTTGATAGTCGAGCACCACCAAGAAAATCTGTCTGGTCGGGAGATGGCCGATCGAGTCAATTTCCCAAAAAGCACTGTAAGCCGCATTCTGAAGCAGTACCAGGAGACAGGAAACACGAAAGCAAAAATGCGAATCGGAAGACCGCAAAAATGTGACAACAAAATGGATCGACTCATTTGTCGCAAATCCAGGGCCAATCGTTTCCTGACATCGACGGCCATTCGAGCTTCCCTGAGTGGAGTGAATGTCTCCAGTCGCACTATTCAACGTCGTCTATTCGAGGGGAATCTCTTTGAACAAATCGCCCAGAAAAAGCCATTAATCGGCAAGAAGAACAGGCGCATCCGCATAGCATGGGCAAAAGCGCACAAAAACTGGACCAAAGTTCAATGGGCTACAGTTCTCTTTTCCGACGAAATGATGATCATGCGCTTTCACAGAGCTGGCCGAGTATATTTTCGACGTTACCATGGCGAAAAATACAATATAAAGTGCATCCGACTGACGGTACAGGCTGGGTGGAGGATCGTTGATGGTCTGGGGGTGTATGAGGGCGGCGGGACCAGGCGCTATCTAGTTGATCAGGGGCAGAGCGACAGCCCAGACCTACTACAATTTACTGAGAGATGTTGTCGTCGACTACATCGACGAGAACATGCCAGTCACAGCCATCTTCCAGCAAGACAATGCCCCGATCCACACCGCCAAAGTCGTCACTTCCCTCACCACCCAACTAGGAATGGATGTCATGCGCTGACCGCCCCAAAGTCCGGATTTCAACCCAATTGAAAATGCCTGGAAGCAACTGAAGGCCAAGATGTCCAAACGCAAGAATCTCAACCAAAGACAAATTCTGGCAGGCCGTCGAGAGAAGCTGGCAGGAAATGGCCAATTCCGTCTGCCTTCTCTTGGTCGAATCCATGTCCCGTTGTTGTCGAGAAGTGATCGAAAATCACGGATATACCAGCCACTACCAGTCAATCGATCATTTCCTTACATTTGTTCGATTGTAATTTGGAATGTTTAAAAATATTTACGATTTTGCTCACTGTCCCAACTCTTTTGTCGCGGTACAAATCGGACATTGCCGATTGAAATATTTTTCCAGAGAATATTTAAACATATAGCATGTTTTGCTTTTATACATTGTGAAGGCATGTTTTGTGCATATAATAAACAATGTGATGGGTATTTAAATGCGTTTATTAAAACTAGGGAGCTCAAATATCAATTCCACAGCAAGAGTCCCAACTCTCTTGTCCGGCACTGTAGACAAACTGTTATCTTCTCTTCATACAGGTAGACTGAGAAAATTCCACCACACAATGTGTCGAGTGATTTGCCGTGTCAATTAATTTTAGAAAATACTTGAAGAAATATTTAAATAGATTTTAAAAATCTCATGGTGTATAGTCCGGTAGATTGTTGTCAATGAAGCAAGTTGACGGAAATCCCTTTATTACTGAGCCGATAAATTTACTTATCTTCTGAAAGGATACTTTATGGAAATGACTGCATTACGTGCAGTTATCCGTTACTTATTATCTCCCATAGAAAGCGATTGCCTTATTTTTACTTTAACATATTAGTGGAAATCATACCTGCTACCTGTAACGTATTCGGTTCATGATTAAAGTCGGATTATCGTCAGTGTCTTCTCGTGTCATGCTATGATGATCTTTTACTTGGTAGTTTTAAGTGCCTTTAAGCGGAAATGTAAAATAACTCCTGAAATATACTGTAGTAATAATTTCTCCGTGAGTCCTCCCACGGCAGAAGAACCAAATATTATCGATAGATGAGATGATCTGGCTTGAAATGTCGGTTTTATTGTGTTTTGTCAAAATGTTACCTGGTGGATTTAAGAAGCGAAAATAACTGCGAGAGCGGATCGTGAGCTTTCGTAGTTATTAGGGATGACAGCTGGACTTCGATTTTCTACATTAGTTATTAGAATTCAAATATACCAATCAATTATTGAAAATTAAACTGTGAAGTAAACGATATTTAATTAAGAGGAACTCTATTGGTTAAATTCCCAATCAGTGTCGAATATTTTGAAATTAGTTCAGCAAGATAACAAATATCTCTCAATATTTCCAATTAAACCAGTAAGGTCACGTGACCACCAAACAAATATCTGAAAAAAATTTAGTTAAATTTTTTATCGTTCCAATCGATGACGGTTTGTTATCGATAAATAAGAAAGGAAATATTAAATATTGAATTAAAAATTTTAATTTAACTGAAAATGATGCATAATAAATAGGCAGACAGAAAATATAAAGAAAGAAAATATTTTTGATTCTTTTCGACATTTTAAAAAATTGAATCCTTATTTTGGAATAAATTCTCCGACAAATCATAGAAATGTGGATAACATTTTATTTCCGATTTTACAGATCAAATTCGGTGATTCACACGATAACGGGAATCAGTGATGAGCAGGAAAACGTTTTTACTAAGTTAATGAGTTGAAATCCTTGGTCTTTGCTAAATTTCAAGAGTAAATCTTTGTAATCATCGGTTTAACTTCTGATGTGTCCTGTAAAATATTTGTGGTGAAATCTCTGTCTGTTTTAGAAATAATATTTCTGAAAACCTAACTTTAAACGGAAAATCCGACACTTTACTTTTCTCAAAGAAACTCAGATATAAAAGTGTCACAATCGACGATATCCCATCTACAAGAATGGCGGCATTTAACATTCACACAGTTTTTAGCTTTGTAGTCTTTAGATGGACATCTCCACAGACTTTCGCTAATGAGTTTATTTCTCCTGTCAACATAAACTCTGTCGTTCTTCTCATCCTTTATTCCAACATGAGCCGTAGAATAATAGTTTCTAATAATAAAGGAAAGTGACCTTTAAACAGATGGATATTTCTAGAAATAATGCATTTTATTGTTCTACCCATACCCACTCCCACACACACACACACCTGTGACGTATTGAAATATAAAACATAACAACAGTAACAATAAAAATGCAACTAATTGATTTTATTGAAATTATTAAGATTTAAATCATATATATATATATCATTTTTAAATGTTGTGTAAGATCCAGCATGAGAAAAATCGTTAGATACCTTCAAGGTGAGAAGAGCGCAATATGAGAGACCAATCAGATGCTATAGTATTGTACAGTTTTGTTATTTAAGACCAGAACCCGACGTAGAATAACTTTCCACTCTCCTGGGTCCTTTCTCTGGAAGAATTCATTTACTCAAAGCGGACAAGGTGAAAATATCTGTTCTAGGTTTTGATTTTAGTCTCAAAATAACGTTTTTTACTTTTGTATTTCATGGAAGTTATAAACAGCAATTTAACTTTACATGTATGAAAAAAAGAAAAAGAGAAAAAAAAAACATAGAAAACCTGTGCAATGATGTTTCAGCTGCTGAAAATGATGTTTGTCCCCTAAAGAGACATCAGTCAATTTTCAGTAAATAATTGAAGAAACCGACAGTAAAGAAGAAAATAATAATTTTCGACTGTTCTCTTCATCTTTGTTATCGATAAGGCGCTATATGTTCAGCAACATCTCTCCAAAAATATTTTTTTAAACTAAACTGTTATCTTCTTATTACTTATTGATAATTTTTGGACATATCACGTGTCTGATGGTACACGCTTATCAGAAAACAAATGCTTGAGTAAATCTTTTCTGTTATCCCATTACAAAATGGCTTACAAGCAGTGTGCACACTACATGTGACCAAAAGATGTAAAAAAAAAATTGTTTCATATTTTCTTTCTTCTTTGTCTTGGATGAATTGATGAGTGTAGGCAGACAGATGAAGGTAAAATCATCCCTTTCCTTCTACTTTCCCCAATTTTCCTTTTAAAATCAGACTGATCCTCTTATTTTAGGTACCATTTATTCTAAATATAATTTAATTAACGCTTTTCATTATTTATATTTTTAAATAGAATTTTCTCTTACTATTCTGGATTTGCAGGAACGTATCAAGAGCCATCTTCATCTCTTTTGGTTTCGACGTCTGCCAGGTGAACGCCCTCAGCTTTGCACGCTTAGTCAGCCTCCTTCCAGCTGACTTTCCGCGAGGAATGCTTCAAACAAACTTTCCCGCCAGGAAGGTAAAGGTAGTCTTCGTCTTCTGCACCCAAACCCACAACAGAATAAAGACATGGATTATCATTATTTATTCTTTATATTTCGAAATCCTCGAATAATTTCATCTGTCTCAATCAGGGGTGGAGAACGACCGTCCAGACGGGCAGTTAATGAATGCAATTTCATAAACTCATGAAATTATCAGTTTTTTTCTTAATGTACTGGGCTACAGGTTATTTCAATTCAATTAAATGTCAACCAACTCGGTATTGCAGCATCATCGTGCACATGAAATTTAATTCCTTGTATTGTATTGTGATTGGTTATTTTTCTCTGCGTTGCACCTGTACGTTACTCGACCCCCTCTAAAATTCCAGGGCAGCAGAATTAAGATGGCGACTGCAAAGAACAGAAAAGCTGATGCGGGATGCCGAGGACTGGTTTGAGAGAGCTGTTTTGGCAATGAACAAACTTGAGCTAACATTTGAAAAGTTAAGTAGCCTTACTACAGATGGAGCTCCAGCCATTGTTGGCTCGCAAAAGGGGTTAGTGGCATTTGTTAGAAATGAACTGATTCGTCTCAGTCCTAATCCAAGTGATTTAATTGTATACCACAGCATCATACATCAAGAGACGGTTCAACATCGTGATGTAAACAGGAGCGTCATGCATAGATTTTATGAAAATCAAAGGGCTAAACATCCGCCAGTTTAAGGAGTTACTGGCTGACCTTGACTCTCGGTGTACGGAGATTTTGTTTATCACTGTGAACTGCGGTGGCAGAGTCGTGGCAACATGCTCATGCGGTTTTACGAACTGCGCGATGAAGTCAAGCAATACGTGGAGATGAAGGGATGACCTGTCGCGGAACTCAGCGATAGCAAGTGGCTCTGTGATCCAGCGTTCATGGTTGACATTACCAAGTACCTCTCAGAGCTGAAGGTCAAGCTGTAGCGTCCAACCAGCTTCTCTGCTCTCTGCTCCCAAACGTGAAATCATTTGAAGCTAAATAAAAGCTGTGGAAAGTGCAACTCGAAAGGAGTAACACTGTGCATTTCCCCACTCTGCAAGGACAAAAGCCTTCTACGACATCTGAATGTGCTGGTGAATGTGCGAAACCAATTCAGGCATTTAGTGAAAGATTTCAGGACGTGAGAAGTAGACAACAGGAGTTGGACATCTTTGCTACACCGTTCAATTTTGAACGAGCTGATGTGCGTGATAACCTACAACACGAAACAGTTCACCTGCAAAGCGATGATGAGCTCAAAGCTAGGTACAGCAGCCTCCCACAGCTTGAGTTCTATAGACGTTACGTAAGCGCTGATGATTTTTCCACTTTGAGGAGACATCCACTGAAATATGCATCTGCGTTCATAACGACTTACTGCTGCGGGCGGGCAGATCTTTTCAAAACTGACCCCAGCAAAGAGTCGACTGCGCTCCAGACTGACCGACGCAAACCTGGAAAAGCAGTTGCCAGTAGCAACATCATCAAATCCAGCTGACATCACACACGTCGCCAAAGAGAAGTAGTTACAGCCATCGCATTAGGGGAGAGTTAAATGTTTGACTTTAAGTTGATGATTTTGTATGGCCCGCGAATGATGTTATAGATATCCAAATGGCCCTGTTCACCACCCCTGCTCTAAGTGAACCGTGAAAATTTTAGCTTTCCTCATCTTCAAGTAGGACTGTGAAGAGAGAAAGGATCCCCTTGTTGTGATGCTTCATGGCCATCTTCAATGCCATGTAAAGACGGCCAAACCTTCAAGCCGTTTGATGAAGGGCAGGAGAATTCTCACCACGTGATTTACGTCAGGGACTGGCCGGACCCACAAGATGGACAACCGCGGCCTCGCCATCACCAGCGAGCATTTGACGATACAGTGGAACAGCCACAAGCAGGAAAACACCGCCAAGATTTGTTAATATTCGATTTTCTCTCGACATTACTTTGCTCCTCTTTAAAACTGTGTGGCCACCCGGGAGCAGTAATCAGTCACAGAGCAAAATCATGGTAGCAGTTCCCTAACCACGTGAAGGAGAGGCAATCAGGTGTCCACCGCAGAAAGTTTCCCCTGAAACTCTTCATTTCCTGATGAGGAACACATTATTATTCACAACGACTGACCGCGATGTACGGGGAATGTGTTACAAGTACCGAGTATTATTTCACATGCTACATTTAAAAATTACACTTGTGTTTACTATGCGAAAGTGAATGTGATCGCTTAACTGTATTTAATGTTAGGATTTGTTACTCACATCCGTTCATAAAAGAGCTGACTGCGAGGGTGACGATATGAGATATCGTGGAATTTGCTATGTGCACGATAAATAGCGGGATATTACGGCAATGTGTGCAATCTTCTAAACACTTTCTCTTTTTCAAGTTTATTCAGAAAAAAAGTTTTCTTTGTCTGTCTGCATTGAAAATTCTCTTTGTTTTGCTAAGTTGGCCATGGACGGGGTAAATTTCTGCCGTCTGCTTCTAATGTCTGAGATTTGACTTTTTTCTGCCTACTAATAGAACTGTCAACACCAAGCTGGAGATGTCTCCGTGACATCAGCAGCAAAGGAGATTTTGTTACAGTTTCTACTTACACAGCAAATGTTGCTAACTTTTAAGATAAATATTTTATATCATCTTCACAATAGCATTGTTCGTGAATTTAAATTTACACTAAATATTAATGCTTTTAAACTTGAATATCATCATAATGTGTACGTTTGTATTGAATTATCTGTATCTATTCATGTATGTCTCTATCTGTGTGTGGTGTGTGTGTGTCAGGGTTAGCATTATTGTATCCTTGTACCTATTACATACACATTATTTATTATGTACGTTTAAACATATCCATTAAGAATGCATGTGAATATACGAATGTATTACGCATGTTTGTATTTAACGGTGCGGGAGTGGAATTATCGTATTATTCATGTGTATGTATGCATGTATGTATGTATCCATGTCGTTATAAATATGTGTGCATGTATTTATGGATGTATATAAGAATCTGTGCATGCATCAATATATGTATGTAGTTTGATGTTTTATACCAGTAGACAGAACAACATAGAATTACGTCCATACCAAACTCTATCACTGCGATATGTCTGACCCCTTATCTGCTCACCTGGGCCTTTGAAAGCATAGATGAGTATGAAGAAGGTAAACGTATCAAATGGAAACTTAAATGTAATATTTTTTTTAATCATTTCTCTAATCCTCTTATTTTTTTTGAAATGAATGTACAAACTATATAGTTAATGTTAATTATTCATATGAAGAAAGAGAAAGAAAACCAGTTTGATCCCGACATTTGAACACCTCATAAGGTCGTGTTGCCCATCTTAGATTAAACTAAATATCGTCCTTAATGAACAACTAGTAATATTATCAACATATCGAACGCAATATAAGAAATGCTAACGTGACTTCGCTAAATAATATGGATCACTTCCCTTTAAATCAAAGGCTGCATTTTTATTGTGACACATCATTCGCAATGAATAATCAATGATTCCCATGACTTTTCCCTTCCGTAATTCTCGAGGTTTTGCTAGTCCCCTGTCCCCTATCCGGACCACGAGCCGATCGGGTGGGTGACGCAGGAAACTAGGGATAGCTGGAAAGTGCTAGGTAACTTTGATTACGGCCTACCTACTGGATGATCCTAAAGTTGTTACTGGCTCTGTGATTCCGTAGACATGGGAGAAAACCGAAGCTGAAGAAGGTCAGCCACAGTAAAACAGGCTGAGGGGCTACTTGAAACGGCTATTTCCACTCGGGGTGAACTCGAGTTCTCATGCTTTGTAGTCTCTTATGCTAGCACTCGAATACTGCGTCCCTCTGTCGCAGAATTATTCGATTAGATGAAATAGAATACAAATTTAACATCAACAGATCTCTGTGAATGTTGCTGCTGTGATCGGTGCTTGATGAGCTTCAACTACCAATACCTTTGTTATTGGCTGTCAAAGAGTAAATAAGACAATGCGGATGAGAATCGAAATTTATGTCGGCTGTGACTTTTGTGGATATTTATAATCGAAGTCGAACTCGTTTTACAAATTTAATCAATAATAGCTTTTATCTAGTGACTACTATCAAAATATTAGTTTTATTTTCAAAATTATTGCAGAATTAACATTAAAATTTATTTTCGAATTAAAAATTTTAAATTCCGTATTGTATAGAATAGAGAGAGAGAGAAGAAACACTGGATATCCAATTGGATCAATGTTTAAAACTGTCTTATTAACTTTTACAGAAAGAAGAATCAATCAGGTTTTCCTCTGTTGTTATATACGCGGATTCGACATCAGGGCAGAGAAGAAATGTAATGTAATTATTAAATAGACAGGTGAATCAGGTAGTTAATAATTGGTCAGATTAGATAAAACGAAGAATAAATTAATCGTTTCTTTCTTAATAATATCAAAGTTGTAAAAATTTTATTCAATTTTTAAATTTTTATATGTGAAAACCTTGTTTACAATAAATTAAAAAATATTTTTTATCCACATGCTTCTTTTAGTTTAATTGCTTCTTGGTGCACACGGAAACGAGAGAGAGAGAGAGAGAGAGAGAGAGAGAGAGAGAGAGAGAGAGAGAGAGAGAGGAGAGAGAGAGAGATCACTCGTCGCTAAGATGTCTAATTCTTTCTTTTCTTGTTCTATTCTACATTGTACCTTTATATGAAAATCCATAAAGTCTGAAGCTTGATCGTTTGTTCAGCCAAGATAAACGCAGATTCGTTGTTACCTTATTCATTGCTAATGTAATTTCTCGATTTCACGGGATTTAATAGTACAAATACCTGCACCTTTATAAAGCCATCATTAAAGAAATAGTTTACAACCTGGAAGTAGATCGTTTCGATTTCAGACAGATTATTTAAAGTTTAATAAACATTATATTATCCATTGTTATTACTATAAAAGAGAACTACTAAAACTGATTGGTACCCTTAATCATACAGTAACTTAACAAAAAGGAAAACAAAAATGTAGTAAATGAGTTTTTTAGTTAATTATCACAATAAAATTTAATTAAAATTTCTATTTCTCTTTTTATAATTTTTTAAACATAAATTTTAAAATTAATTTAGATTCATATTTTGAAGAGCTGAATACAGATCACAGTGAAAGATTTCCACCTGATCCTGTGGTGGAAGAGTTAATTCAGTTGATGCTCACACACTGCACGGTTCAGTGAAAACAGTTTCCACAGACAAAACGGGTTATGTGTCTCATCTCCGAAAGCAGGCACCGTGAAAACAATCAAAGGTTGGTTGCCACTTGATCGTCGAGGTTTACATCTTCATCCGAACCCATTACCTGTCTTTCTGCTCGACATAGAAAAAAAAAAAATTAGTCCGCCTCTTTCCAGTGAAGAGAAGAATCATCCTAGGAGTGAAACACGACCGGATTTCATGTTATTCATAGAAAGGTGAGAGAATCTTGACGTTTTTGTCTCTCTGTCCTATTATTGCTAGTATATCCAGTTATTAAAGTGACATTTCGACGATAAATTCTTTACCCCATAATCAGGTGAGTACAAGTAATGATCGCTGAAGCCAAGGTTTATTAGCTACTGTCGATCTATTAACTATTTTAATGTGGGAAATTTTTTTTATTTCGAAACGTGTATTTTAAAGAGCAAAGACCGGATAATAAATATAAATAAGTTGTGATACTTTTTCAATTCTGTTTAGATGGTTTTCATGATGCTGTGTTCAATCTGTGACTGCTCACAAGGTACGTATTTTGTTTTGTCAAGCAAATTGTCCATCGATTAGGAATCTTTACATCGAATTTATGAATCTTTTGGCATTAAAATTCCTGCTCAGCGGAATATCTACGTACTGTTGACAGGAACTTGCTGAAGTTTTCGCTTCAAATAAAGGCCTCCTATGAGGAGAACACAACCCTCGGCTCATGGGCAGTTTCAGTCAAATATGAATTTTAAAAAAAATCTAATTAATATGCAAATTTATTCAAATTGTAATTTCGTCTGCTGCAGCCAAGCTAACACTCGGATTGTGTCTGTATTCAGTAGTATTGCACATGCCGCCTCTCGTATTGACATTAGGAGAGTTAAATTGTAATTTTATGGATGTTGATCGTTAATTGTTGTGTAGTCTCTCAGCTATCTCTGTAGCTATGAATGCTCGTAGTAAGCTACCTGCTGAACCACCACGCACCAACCTCAGTACTCAGCGAGTATGAATATCTGGCCGGAGAACTGGCCAAGAATAAGTTATCATCGCTATGTTGGGTGGTACACAAATTTGGCGTGAAGCTGCCCCTTCTGTTCCTGGTGATTACGTTAATTTGATTACCTGTACAGATTGACTGTCGCCAATACAAGAGAAATTATCGTTGGTTCATAAAGTGACTATTTGTCGTGAAACAACGTCTTTTATCCTAGTTTGGTAATCCAGATTACACTGAGCTGAGGAGGTGGAATCGTATTAATAACAATGAATATAATCGAAACGAGAGGCCAAGATAACGGAATAGTAACCGTATTTCTCGCAGTCTTATTGCCACCTGAGCTCCACCGGCACACCCCAATATTTTCAGTACTTCCTGTTTTACGTTGAATTCCCGTATGAGTTCAGAAATAAAACAACGAAAGCTCCAGGTGAACAAAGGTGAGCGAGTCCTCAGGCAGTTATCGATATTTGATGTAGATTTCGAGTGGCGAGAAAACCTCTCTAGAGAGGGACGGAGGAAAAATTTAATACCTGAAACATTAGTATCATCTACAATGACAACTATGTCTGAGCACTATCAATATGGAATGGTTCCGTCTGCCCCTCTCTCCCCATCCATCTCTAGCACTTTCCCTATCTCTCTCTACTTTTCTCTCCCAACCTATCTCAGTACGTCTCCATGCAAGTTGCGCCTTCGTCTTCTTCATTTTCTCTGAATTTTTCCTTTCACTCTCACTTTCTTTCTCTTATTATTACTTTTCTGTCTGTTTTTTCTTCTCATTCCCTTTTCCTGTCTCTTAGTCTCTCGATCTCTGTAGCTGTATCTCTCTCGTTCTTTCACTTTTTCATTTTCTTTCTCCTTATCTCTGTCTTCTGTTTCCCTTTCTACTTCTGACCGTCTCTTTCTCTCTCAAATTGTCACATTCTCTATTTCTGTCACTCTGTCTGTCTTTTTATATGAATCTTTTTTATTTATTAGTCTCTCTCTCTCTCTCTCTCTCTCTCTCTCTCTCTCTCTCTCTCTCTCTCTCTCTCTCTCTCTCTCTCTCTCTCTCTCTCTCTCTCTCTCTCTCTCTCACCTTTTATTACCTTTTATATCTATTTCTTTATCTCAGTTTGTCTGTATCTATGTCTTTATAACTTCCCATTTCTCTTTCTCTATGTGTTTCTTTATCCGTTTACTCTCTCTTTTTCATTTTATCCATCACATCATTCAAGCAGCATAATTTGCATCTGTTTATATCTCATGTTGACTGCTTAAATCTTTATTTAATTCTCTACTTTTTTTGCTTTTTACTCAATTCCTCTCTCAGTCTGTATACTTCTTCCACTATTTCTTTTCTTTCACTTTATATATATCGTATTCGGCATATTTCTTTCTTTCATTTCTTCATCCCTTCCCCTACCTCATTATTCACTAATCGCTCTCCCCATCTTTAAGACCTTCGCCATTTTTTCCTGCTCTCGCTAACTGTCAACATCGCGCATCTTTTCTTTTTCGAATTTTCTATCCTTATTTTCTCTCCATCTTTAGTTGTGCTTGTCTTCATCATTAGTTTTCTACATCTGTCTAAATCAACCTATCTCAGTAGGTTTTTTCTCTCCCTGTTTCACAGAGAGAGAGAGAGAGAGAGAGAGAGAGAGAGAGAGAGAGAGATCTGCATGTGGTTGTAATGACGTGTTCAACGGTAGCTACACTACACGAAAGCCCGGTTGACGATATGTAGATGGCTCAAACACATGGAAATGGTAGGAACAAGTGAAACAAAAAAAAAAAAACAGGTTTAAGTTGGGTGCTTTAGGGTTTTCACCTTTCAGGCCACGTTTCCGTCATGGTCCTACACCAGCTTCCTGCAGAGCCTCACATTACCCGCCGCACGCCCTCTAGCGGCAGATTTCCCCTTTATCCAACGGCGTAGTAAATGCAGTTTATTGATATTTTGCTCGCATTATGACTAGGTAAAAAGAAGAGAATTTTCAAGAAAATTTAAATATTAACTAGTTTTTCCACTTTTATTTAGATTGAATTTACGGCTTCTATAAATGTAGAACAATTTAAAGCCACTGGAAAAATTAATAGATTTTATATAAGATGGCAGTAAACTAGAGAACGCCAAAGGATCTGGCGATAAATGACAACGTGTGCATCATCACTTAGCCTCTACGTTTCTATGGCTACACTTGGACATATTAGCATTAATATTCCTATAATCAGACCTTTCTTCTAATTAACGTACTCTATAATGTTTATACCATCCTCATATTTCCTCGTATTGATGACCGCTTTTCTTCCCTGGTCCCCTCCAATTTGATGCCATTATGTCTTCCTACCTCCTCGTGATTACTGAACTGAACCAATCTGAACCTTCAGGCAGCTGACTGGAGGAGTCGGATTCTTTAAAGGGGAGAACATGATTGTGGTGGCCATATGCTTGTGACACTAGCTTTCAGATTTGTGGACTGTTAGTTACAAGAAGCTCTGCTAATCTGCCGGCTATACGTCTAAAGATCAAATTCTTTTTAAGGTGGATTATCGTGGTAAGATAATGTGCTGCAAACATAAATCATGAACAAACCCTGGACGTTTGCTGCTTTTACAGCTTCTCGAGTAGACATTTAACATTTCGTACTCGTTCAATATGTTTGCGGCCGATTTCTGATGTGGAGGCTGTATTCCTGTGTTCCTCCTGCCCCATAACTAAAAGTCTTATCAAATAAACCATTTTTACGTAGCATTAAAGATGAAAGATAATAAGCGTCATTTAACATCATTTTATGATGATCTTTTCCTTTGTAGTTTTAAGGGAAGGTAAAGAAACGAAATGATTAAATGAGTGAAATTCAAATCTAGAAATGTATTAGTAATATAAATAGGGGCAACCATCAGAAAAGAATAAGTGTTCACACAGCATAGTAAACATGGCAGGGATATATTCGGGAGAGTGATCTCCGTGCAGTATATATCTGCTTAAGTCTAACATATATAATTTAAATAATAAGGATGGCTTTTCTTCAAATCTCACTCTTACCTACAATTTTAATTTTAACTATTTTATAAGGATAAGAATAGCAGGTACATGCTTCATAAAAAATATTTCCAAATTTAAATGTCCTCATTGAATGGAAAACGTTTCTTAATGAAAAAAAACAAAAAAAAACTGGATAAACAGGGAGCATTTATTCTGTCAGTATCACGTGATACAGGGACTGATAGAGCAAGTGGGATAGATATTAATACAGAAAGAATCAGTATACGAAAATAAGAGTGCAGAATAAGTGATGTAGTAAAGGGCTAATCAAATGTACTACAGTTATGACGGAATAAAACCAAAGAATGGTTCACAATGGCAACAAATACATTTGTAATGTTACAGTTGTTAATCTCTGACAAACTTCACCTTCCTCTCAGCAGCAGCAGCTACAAATGCAACAATTCTTATGCTAATTACAATTAAGATTTCAGTAAAATTTTACGGAAATGTTTTAAAAGCTGAAGTATACTGAAGTAATAATTTATCAGTGAGTCTTCCCAAAAACAGTAAAAACAGCAATTATCAATAGATGCGATCATCTGGCTAAAACTGTCAGGTTTAGCTACGTTTGTCAAAATTTTAAAATGATTAACTTAAAAAGTGAAGGAACTGTGAGAGCGGATCGCGAGGTTTTGTAGTTATTAGTGATGACAGCCGCACTTAGTTTTCAGCATTAATTATTAAAAATCAAATGTTAATGGCATACTTAATATTTTCAAAATAAGTTTTAGCTAAATTTTGCAAACATATTATTTAAAGAGAAACCAAGACGTAAACGCTATGTTATTAAAATAAATTCTACATTTCACAGGAATATTTAGCACTTTTAAAGTAAGGAAAGGGTTTAATTCTTAATCATATTTAAATATTTCGAAATTAGTTCAGCAAGAGAATAAATATCACTTAATATTTCCAATTAATCCGGTCAGCTCACGTGACCATGAAATAAATATTTACAGAAATTTAGTAAAATTTGGATGCTTCACATAAAACGAAATATATCGATGATTGTTTGTTCTTGATAGGTAAAAAGATGAGATTAAATATTGAATAATAAAATCTAACTTAGCTACAACTGATGTATAATACATAGGGAGACAGAAAAAATAAACACGGAACATATTTTTCAATAAATTTCGACAAGTTAAAAAAAATTGGAAACTTTTTTTAATGATAAATTTAATGACAAGAGACCAGAATGTTAATAAACCTTTATTTCAGGTATTACAAATCGAAATGATGATTTTTAAAATAACCGACAGCAGTGATGTGCAGGGAAATTGTGTCAGTAAGTAATTGTTTTGAAATCCATTGTATTTGCTAAATTGTCACGTCTATATCTCTGTGCTTATTTCTTTATCTTCTGATGTGCGCTGTAAAATACTTGTGCTAAAATATCTGCTGTACGTTTTTAAAATAAAATGTCCGAAAACTTAACTTTAAAGAAGTCCTGCTGTTTATTTCGCACAAACAAACCCAGATATAAAAGTGTCACAATCGACCACCTTCCACTGACAAAAAGCGATCCCACATTTACCATTCACACAGTTCTCATCTTTGAAGTCTTCAAATGACAATCTCCAAAATCTTTCGTCAATGGGCTTGTTCTTCCTGTCAACATAAACTCCGTCGTTCTTCTCATCCTTTATTCCAATCATGAGCCCTAATAGCACTACCTAATAATGAAAAAAGGTGATATTTAAACAAATGGCGATTTCTAAACACAAAGCATTTTATTATTTTAACCACACTTTCATAAATAATTTAAGAAACCGACAGTAAAGAACAAAATATTAATCTTCGACTGTTCTCTACATTTCCAACATCGATATGTGGCTACAAATTCAGCAACATCTCACCAAAAACATCTTGTTTAACTAAACTGTTATCTCCAAATTATTTATTGATAGTTTTCGGAACTTATCACGTGACTGGTGTAGCGTGGTTATAAGAGAAGATATTTTTGAGTGAACCTTTTATCGCCTTATTTCGAAATGGCTAACAAGCGGCCTGTACACTCAAAGTTATCCGAAGATGTAACAAGATTGTTTCCAATTTGTCTCTCTTCTCCTTCTTCCTTCTGAGCCGAAATGACGGCTGTAGGTAAACAAATGAAGGTAAAATTATCCCTTTCCTTCTACTTTACCCAAACTTATCCTTTAAAGATCAGACTGGTCCTTATATTTGCGGTACCATTTTATTCCAAATGTTGTTCCGTTAGTGTTTTTCATCATTTTTTCTTTGCAAAAAAAACGAACTTCACTTACTTTCCTGAACAATCAGGAACTTTTCAAGAGCCAACCTCATCTTTTTTGATTGGACGTCTGCCAAGAGAGCGCCCTCAGCTTTGCATGCGAGGTCAGCCTCATTCCAGTTGACTTTCTGCGGGAAAAACTTCAAACAGATCTTCCCGTCTGGAACGTATAGGTAGTCTTCGTCTTCTGCACAAAAACCTACAACGGCAGAAGAACAAAGATTATCGACATTTATTTTTTTACCAAAATCCTCGGGAAAACGTATCATTCCATATGGATGTGTTGACGGTGTTTGTGGTAGGAAGGCGACAAAAACATCTAGCAGCGGAGTATAAGGATAAGTGTATTTGGTGGTTTGTGATCTGAAATATATTTACTCTGATGGGTGGATTAAGGTGAAGGAAAGTCTTTCAATTCTGAAATTTGCGAATTTTATTTGTTTTTGCAAATATTCAGTGTTTAATACATTAGAAAACTGTTTTAGAGGATTCTATCAGATTTGGATCTTATTTGGTCGTGGTAGATTTTCTTTTCCTGAGTATACAGTTAGATCTATGTCAGGTTATCCAGTTATCAGTTGCTACCGGTCATTGTTCTAGAATCATGATTTTCAGGGTACATTAATGTCTGTCAACGAAGTCTCGTATCAAAATGACCAATGACTTACAGTGCAAAGTAAACAGCCGCTTTACAAAAAACATTTAATTGTTTACTAATGGCATCATAATCGACTACTGATCATTTCGTAATAAAATCTTTGTTTAATAGTTTAAATTATCTGTTGCAGATCTGATTAACGATTAATTAACTGCGGTTCTAGGGACTCATTTAATTTAGAAGTTTCGAAGAAATGACTTGTAGCGGTGACTTGAGTTCTGTCCGCTCTCTTACAGATCGTTCGCACGATTTGAGTTTATCTATGTTCAGTTTCTAGTTGGCTATACCTTTAAACGTTTTTAAACAACAGGTTACTAATATATGCTTTTTTAAAAAAAAACTGGCTCCTGCGAGTGTATTTATCAACTTCTGCCGTTTTACTCTATCTAGAATAATTCGTACTTTTTCGATATTAAGCAAAATTCAAAATTGGTTAAAGTTGTAGCACTGACAAACAAAAGGTGAAATTCAGTACTCACTCCTCGCTGCTCTGTAGTAGACTGAGCCTGAAGATCTATATCCATCAGTTGGTTTAGTGTGTATCATCTCGAAAAGATTACACTTTTTATACTTATTTAAATAATTTATTGTGATACACTTCGGGAATTCATCTTGACATTTCTTTAGACAAATATCTACATTAGGAGTTTCTTCAAGGTTTACATCTGGATTCATAAACGCCACATCGTTAAATTTCTCTATCAGCTTTGGAGTGGTCCGGATATCTAAATGAAAAGACGAAAGTAGAACAATTACATTCTCGATATTGAGGATGCTAGTTAAATTAACTGTTCAACAATCCTAATATACTATATGGTAGTCAAAAGAGCTAAACCTTTACAAAGATATTCCTGGAGAAGGTATAATATTATCTTAAATAGTAATCTCTACAAAAATTCAATGAAATCATTGTTTTTTAATGAGACGATCTATAAGAAATTAATAAAGGTTTTAAAGCAACAAACCTAATAGTTTTGATTTTTAATAATAATTCAGGCAGAAAATGATAAATCGGTATATATAGTTGCTATGTAAGTTATTAAAAATTGTATTCCGATATCGACTAACCTTGACAAATCTATAATTAAAAAAGGGAGGTAACTTATGAATTATATTTTGCCATTTTGTTTCCTTACTGTGGTTGATGGTTAAGAACGTGCCTCCATCCACTCACATACACAATAAAATTTGTAACAAATTCAAATTTAGAGCCCCCCATCCCTCATAGTCCGAGTTGGACATGTCAAAAATAAACTGCGGCCCAATGCTACCCCAACTAGTGTCTTAAGGAACATATGGAGAGAAAACTCTGTCCTGAGGGTTCAGCCTGGAAAAATCCTACCTCTCCTGCCGTAATTAGTACGAAGGAGTTGGGTAGCCCGCTGCTCTCACAAGGATGAGGTACAATAAAACATAAACCACAGGTCGAAATAAGGCCTTGAAAAACAGCTGCGGCGGCCGGTCGTGGATCCGACCCAGCTCCCAACACACATACGCAACCTAACAGACAGACCCAAAAACACCTCGCAACACCCCCCACCCCCACCCCCCCAAAAAAGATTGGTAATTACACCTAAAGTAAAGGAATAACCAGTAAGTTTTCACATTTCTTCATCAGGTTCTTTCCTAGCATACATAATAGATACCATTTATAATGAAATTAATTTTTCATCATATATTTGCTGTAGATATATATTGTATAAATGATGTCAGTAATGGATATTAGCTGGTAAATGATCGACTGACAAAAAAAAGCAAAGATGATAATTCACTGAAGAAATCAGGCAAAAGGATAAGATCAAATATCATTTATGTTACGAGATCTAAGCCCCATTCCACTTTTTGTCTCATTTCAAACTAAAACCACAAAATGAAAATTCTTGGACCCTTATATATATGCACATATGGTGTAAGAACAAGAAAAAAAAAGGGATATTTTTATTCGATGTTTCTGGTAAAGATTTTAAACAAAAAAAGATAATTACTATTCCGTTGATACATCTTGTAGTACTTTGTTCCTGGAGAGTCATGAACATAGGTGTGGTCTTCAAGGTTCGTCCCGTGTCCCTGGCACTCTTTAGTCTTCTTGTTATAGAAGAAGGACACACAGCTGCCGTCTCGCTGACACATCCCCGCACAGTAGAGAAGACTCCGACCGACGTTCGTCTTGAACAAGGCGGACTTTCCAATCCTGTTGTCGAAATTCTCGTCACGTTTACCATATTTTAGAAAGATTCCATTTTCTGGAACATCTAAACCTGAGGAGAATAACCTCAAATATCAGTTGTCTGGAGGATAAACAGTGAACTTTATGAAATAAGTAAACTGGAAAAGCTATAACTCTACCAATGTTGGAAACCTTCTTTACTAACAACAGAGCACACATCAGTCAAACATAATTAATGTAATGTTAATCAGGAGGCAATTATAATTTAGTTAAAGATTTTAATGAAGGATCTTGCGTTAATAGATGAAATGATTTCGCGTTTCAAAGCTAAAATAAGCATTTAATTGAGAAATTCTAAATACTAAAGAATAGATATTAAATTTGAAATTACTAATCGACACGAACAACAAACTAAGGGACAGGTCCTTTATTAATCCTTACCTTTCTATAATAGATAGCACTAAAGTGAATTTTATTTTAGACCTAATAAATCTACGATAACATAGAAGGACGTTGCTGTCGGTTTTTGCTCAGTTGTTATCAACGCGGTTTCGTTGCCATGTCAAAGAATAAATTGTAGAGCATCCAGTGAATAGTCCTGTGGGTCAGGGGATTAAACAGACGATCAAAGGCTGACTGTCTACGGATCATAACAGCTGGGAGAAATGACTGAAGGGGAGACAGATTTATTACGTAAATTATCATCCTCTTCATCTTTATGTTAACAGTGATACAGCGTCGACCTGTTTGTCACCCATCTTTCATTCCAGGTGCTGGCACAAAGACATAAGCAGTACAACAAGTAAATTATAACAAACGTCCAAACGAATAATGTTTCAAGGTTAAAGACCTAGCTCCCTGATATCGTCATCTGTGCAGCAACATATATTTTTTTTTAGTTATTTAAACGGATGATACTTTTCCTCCAAAGAAATAAATTGTTCGCCAGCACAAGGAGTTTATGCTCATAAACTGGCTAAAATTCTGTGATTTACTAAATTAATGTTAATCCTGCAGTCAACAACGTTACATAGAAACATCTAACGTTAAGATGTTGTTAGCCATCAAAGAGTTTGTTGATATATAATTGGTAATTTTAAACAATTTTAGTAAATGTAAACTCACCATTTGCTTCTGTTAGCCAAACAATTGCAGCGGCTGCCAAGAAAAGATTTCTTTGTAGATGCACCAGCATCTTGAAGAACTAATTGCCTACCATCTACTGCATCTTTCAGCCGACTACCTGCTGCTGTTGCTGCTCTCACTCATCTCCTTCTTTTCAACTATCTCACGCAGTTTTAATGAACATTTGTTATTGTAAGCAAGGTTTGCCATGGTAACAGTCTCATACCGCTGACTTTGCTGTTATTTGAAAACAAGCTGATATTACTGACTGATGAAGTACCTAGAAGAATAATGATATTCAATATTAAAGCAATACTGATTACAATATATTACACAAAACTTGACTTGGTTTACAAATCAATACAAAGTTTATCCATGTACGGTATGAACAGGTAAAGTCAGAGGAATATAAATGTAAATGATCAGCAGCAAAAATCTATGAACATTTAATCTTTAACTATCTGCATCATTTAATGCAAACCTTTCCTTTTACTAATGATATAGAAATTCGGTTTGATGTTTAGTTATTTTAATGTGATTTGTATTAATAAAATAGTATATAAAATTATTTTCATTTTCTCTTTTTACCAGAAGAATAACTACTGCTTAATAAACATCTAAGATGTTATTGATCTTATAGAAAAGAACGATGATAAAGATACCCAAATATTTGTGACAGTAACCTGCAGACCTGGGGACTGTTAGCTACAAGATTGGCTAATCTGACGGAGAGATGTTTAAAGATCAAATAGAATACTATTTGTATATTAATTATCTATAAAGAGAAACTGTCTTGATAAACTAAGAAGTCCACTATTGTTTAATACAGACCAAAGGCAAAATTAAAAAAAAACGAAACAGTCTCAGTTTCAGGAAAGTAAACAAAGGAAGTTGTGACGAAGCAGGACAGGTGCTGATCTACCTACTGATTTGTTTTCGGAACTGAACTGTTATCAGTGGGATAAAATGTAGTTAATACCGTGCATATTAACAGTGTAAGACTCGTATTTCTGGTTAGTTTCTTACACGTGGATCTTTCCTAAGACATGATCAAAAACTAAAGTATTTTCTGTTTTCAACATCGTAATTAATTGACAAAAACATGAAGGAATTTTGCGGAAAATTTAAAGAAACTTAAAGATAAATTTAGCAATGGCGCAGATAATCAAGAAAAGAGAATGTTATTCAGAAACATAGTAATTATCAGTGGAGAATGGAGCAGCTACAGAAGAGCGACCGTTTCCAGATCAATCGATTAAAAACCAGACATTGTTATAGTCAGAAGACTTCTATCATGCTTCGATCATTTATAGGAACACTTTTGTGATAAAAGATCAATTACGACTATTTGATTGATGTCGCTTCGGAACACTAGAGGATAAATGATCAACGAGGTCAACTGATCGCTGTCTGCAGGTACAAGCCCGCCATTGTACTGGGTTCATCGCCCATCTCAGAGTTTATATTTAGATGATTAACAGAAGACGTTACTGCTGTGTAACTGGACAACAAACACAGAACTTCTAACAGACAGTTCATTATTGTTTTAAACGGAGGAAAGGTAACAAAGTAAATAACGACGGTTTACCAATCTCAGAATTTCATTCCACTAAAATACAAACAACAGTCTTTTAAAAAGTTGTGAATATCGCGGTCTCTGTGGCCACAGTCTCCCCTTTAAAGAATCCGACTCCTCCAGTCAGCTGCCTGAAGGTGCAGATTGGTTCAGTTCAGTAATCACGAGGAGGTAGGAAGACATAATGGCATCAAATTGGAGGGGACCAGGGAAGAAAAGCGGTCATCAATACGAGGAAATATGAGGATGGTATAAACATTATAGAGTACGTTAATTAGAAGAAAGGTCTGATTATAGGAATATTAATGCTAATATGTCCAAGTGTAGCCATAGAAACGTAGAGGCTAAGTGATGATGCACACGTTGTCATTTATCGCCAGATCCTTTGGTGAAACTGCGTTCTCTAGTTTACTGCCATCTTATATAAAATCTATTAATTTTCCCAGTGGCTTTAAATTGTTCTACATTTATAGAAGTCGTAAATTCAATCTAAATAAAAGTGGAAAAACTAGTTAATATTTAAATTTTCTTGAAAATTCTCTTCTTTTTTCCTAGTCTTAATGCTAGCAAAATATCAATAAACTGCATTTACTACACCGTTGGATAAAGGGGAAATCTGCCGCTAGAGGGCGTGCGGCGGGTAATGTGAGGCTCTGCAGGAAGCTGGTGTAGGACCATGACGGAAACGTGGCCTGAAAGGTGAAAACCCTAAAGCACCCAACGTTACCTGTTTTTTTTTGTATCACTTGTTCCTACCATTTCCATGTGTTTGAGCCATCTACATATCGTTAACCGGGCTTTCGGTGTAGCTACCATTGACACACGCCATTACACAACGATCACATCTCTCTACTCATCTCTCTCTCCATCTCTCTCTCTCATCTCTCTCTCTCTCTCTCTCTCTCTCTCTCTCTCCTCTCTCTCTCTCTCTCTCTCTCTCTGTATGAAAGAGGGGGAGAAAAAACCTACTGAGATAGGTTGATTTAGACAGATGTAGAAAACTAATGATGAAGACAAGCACAACTAAAGATGGAGAGATACATAAGGATAGAAAATTCGAAAAAGAAAAGATGCAGCGATGTTGACAGTTAGCGAGAGCAGGAAAAAATGGCGAAGGTCTTAAAGATGGGGAGAGCGATTAGTGAATAATGAGGTAGGGGAAGGGATGAAGATAAATGAAAGGAAGAAATATGCCGAATACGATATATATAAAGTGAAAGAAAAGAAATAGTGGAAGAAGTATACAGACTGAGAGAGGAATTGAGTAAAAAGCAAAAAAAGTAGAGAATTAAATAAAGATTTAAGCAGTCAACATGAGATATAAACAGATGCAAATTATGCTGGCTTGAATGATAGTGATGGATAAAAATGAAAAAGAGAGAGTAAACGAGGTAAAGAAACACATAGAGAAAGAGAAATGGGAAGTTATAAAAAATAGATACAGACAAACTGAGATAGAAATAGATATAAAGTGATAAAAGTGATAAGAGAGAGAGAGAGAGAGAGAGAGAGAGAGAGAGAGAGAGAGAGAGAGAGAGAGAGAGAGAGAGAGAGAGAGAGAGAGAGAGAGAGAGAGACAGAGAGAGAGAGAGAGAGAGAGAGAGACTAATAAATAAAAAAGTTTCATATAAAAAGACAGATAGAGTGACAGAAATAGAGAATGTGACAAATTGAGAGAGAAAGAGACGGTCAGAAAGTAGAAAGGGAGACAGAAGACAGAGATAAGGATAAGGAGAAAGAAATGAAAAAGTGAAAGAACGAGAGAGATACAGCTACAGAGATCGAGAGACTAAGAGACAGGAAAAGGGAATGAGAAGAAAAAAACAGACAGAAAAGTAATAATAAGAGAAAGAAAGTGAGAGTGAAAGGAAAAATTCAGAGAAAATGAAGAAGACGAAGGCGCAACTTGCATGGAGACGTACTGAGATAGGTTGGGAGAGAAAAGTAGAGAGAGATAGGGAAAGTGCTAGAGATGGATGGGGAGAGAGGGGCAGACGGAACCATTCCATATTGATAGTGCTCAGACATAGTTGTCATTGTAGATGATACTAATGTTTCAGGTATTAAATTTTTCCTCTGTCCCTCTCTAGAGAGGTTTTCTCGCCACTCGAAATCTACATCAAATATCGATAACTGCCTGAGGACTCGCTCACCTTTGTTCACCTGGAGCTTTCGTTGTTTTATTTCTGAACTCATACGGGAATTCAACGTAAAACAGGAAGTACTGAAAATATTGGGGTGTGCCGGTGGAGCTCAGGTGGCAATAAGACTGCGAGAAATACGGTTACTATTCCGTTATCTTGGCCTCTCGTTTCGATTATATTCATTGTTATTAATACGATTCCACCTCCTCAGCTCAGTGTAATCTAGATTACCAAATTAGGATAAAAGACGTTGTTTTACGATAAATATCACTTTATGAACCAACGATAATTTCTCTTGTATTGGCGACAGTGAACCTGTACAGGTAATCAAATTAACGTAATCACCTGGAACAGAAGGGGCAGCTTCACGCCAAATTTGTGTACCACCCAACATAGCGATGATAACTTATTCTTGGCCAGTTCTCCGGCCAGATATTCATACTCGCTGAGTACTGAGGTTTGGTGCGTGGTGGTTCAGCAGGTAGCTTACTACGAGCATTCATAGCTACAGAGCTAGCTGAGAGACTACACAACAATTAACGATCAACATCCATAAAATTACAATTTAACTCTCCTAATGTCAATACGAGAGGCGGCATGTACAATACTTCTGAATACAGACACAATCCGAGTGTTAGCTTGGCTGCAGCAGACGAAATTACAATTTGAATAAATTTGCATATTAATTAGATATTTTTTTTTAAAATTCATATTTGACTGAAACTGCCCATGAGCCGAGGGTTGTGTTCTCCTCATAGGAGGCCTTTATTTGAAGCGAAAACTTCAGCAAGTCCATGTCAACAGTACGTAGATATTCCGCTGAGCAGGAATTTTAATGCCAAAAGATTCATAAATTCGATGTAAAGATTCCTAATCGATGGACAATTTGCTTGACAAAACGAAATACGTACCTTGTGAGCAGTGACAGCTTGAACACAGCATCATGAAAACCATTTAAACAGAATTGAAAAAGTATCACAACTTATTTATATTTATTATCCGGTCTTTGCTCTTTAAAATACACGTTTCGAAATAAAGAAATTTTCCACATTAAAATAGTTAATAGATCGACAGTAGCTAATAAACCGCTTCAGCGATCACCTTGGCTTCACTTGTACTCACCTGATTATGGGGTAAAGAATTTATCGTCGAAATGTCACTTTAATAGCTGGATATACTAGCAATAATAGGACAGAGAGACAAAAACGTCAAGATTCTCTCACCTTTCTATGAATAACATGAAATCCGGTCGTGTTTCACTCCTAGGATGATTCTTCTCTTCACTGGAAAGAGGCGGACTAATTTTTTTTTCTATGTCGAGCAGAAAGACAGGTAATGGGTTCGGATGAAGATGTAAACCCTCGACGATCAAGTGGCAACCAACCTTTGATTGTTTTCACGGTGCCTGCTCTCGGAGATGAGACACATAACCCGTTTTGTCTGTGGAAACTGTTTTCACTGAACCGTGCAGTGTGTGAGCATCAACTGAATTAACTCTTCCACCACAGGATCAGGTGGAAATCTTTCACTGTGATCTGCATTCAGCTCTTCAAAATATGAATCTAAATTAATTTTAAAATTTATGTTTAAAAAATTATAAAACATAAAATAGAAATTTTAATTAAATTTTATTGTGATAATTAACTAAAAAACTCATTTACTACATTTTTGTTTTCCTTTTTGTTAAGTTACTGTATGATTAAGGGTACCAATCAGTTTAGTAGTTTCTCTTTTATAGTAATAACAATGGATAATATAATGTTTATTAAACTTTAAATAATCTGTCTGAAATCGAAACGATCTACTTCCAGGTTGTAAACTATTTCTTTAATGATGGCTTTATAAAGGTGCAGGTATTTGTACTATTAAATCCCGTGAAATCGAGAAATTACTTGAGCAATGAATAAGGTAACAACGAATCTGCGTTTATCTTGGCTGAACAAACGATCAAGCTTCAGACTTTATGGATTTTCATATAAAGGTACAATGTAGAATAGAACAAGAAAAGAAAGAATTAGACATCTTAGCGACGAGTGATCTTTCTCTCTCTCTCTCTCTCTCTAGGTTTCCGTGTGCACCAAGAAGCAATTAAACTAAAAGAAGCATGTGGATAAAAAATATTTTTTTAATTTATTGTAACAAGGTTTTCACATATAAAAATTTAAAAATTGAATAAAATTTTTACAACTTTGATATTATTAAGAAAGAAACGATTAATTTATTCTTCGTTTATCTAATCTGACCAATTATTAACTACCTGATTCACCTGTCTATTTAATAATTACATTACATTTCTTCTCTGCCCTGATGTCGAATCCGCGTATATAACAACAGAGGAAAACCTGATTGATTCTTCTTTCTGTAAAAGTTAATAAGACAGTTTTAAACATTGATCCAATTGGATATCCAGTGTTCTCTCTCTCTCTCTATTCTATACAATACGGAATTTAAAATTTTTAATTCGAAAATAAATTTTAATGTTAATTCTGCAATAATTTTGAAAATAAAACTAATATTTTGATAGTAGTCACTAGATAAAAGCTATTATTGATTAAATTTGTAAAACGAGTTCGACTTCGATTATAAATATCCACAAAAGTCACAGCCGCCATAAATTTCGATTCTCATCCGCATTGTCTTATTTACTCTTTGACAGCCAATAACAAAGGTATTGGAAGTTGAAGCTCATCAAACACCGATCACAGCAGCAACATTCACAGAGATCTGTTAATGTTAAATTTGTATTCTATTTCATCTAATCTAATAATTCTGCGACAGAGGGACGCAGTATTCGAGTGCTAGCATAAGAGACTACAAAGCATGAGTACTCGAGTTCACCCCGAGTGGAAATAGCCGTTTCAAGTAGCCCCTCAGCCTGTTTTACTGTGGCTGACCTTCTTCAGCTTCGGTTTTCTCCCATGTCTACGGAATCACAGAGCCAGTAACAACTTTAGGATCATCCAGTAGGTAGGCCTTAATCAAAGCTTACCTAGCACTTTCCAGCTACCCCTAGTTTCCTGCGTCACCCACCCGATCGGCTCGTGGTCCGGATAGGGGACAGGGGACTAGCAAAACCTCGAGAATTACGGAAGGGAAAAGTCATGGGAAACATTGATTATTCATTGCGAATGATGTGTCACAATAAAAATGCAGCATTTGATTTAAAGGGAAGTGATCCATATTATTTAGCGAAGTCACGTTAGCATTTCTTATATTGCGTTCGATATGTTGATAATATTACTAGTTGTTCATTAAGGACGATATTTAGTTTAATCTAAGATGGGCAACACGACCTTATGAGGTGTTCAAATGTCGGGATCAAACTGGTTTTCTTTCTCTTTCTTCATATGAATAATTAACATTAACTATATAGTTGGTACATTCATTTATCAAATAAATGGAGAGAAATTGAATAAAATATTAAAAAAATATTACATTTAAGTTTCCATTTGATACGTTTACCTTCTTCATACTCATCTATGCTTTCAAAGGCCCAGGTGAGCAGATAAGGGGTCTGACATATCGCAGTGATAGAGTTTGGTATGGACGTAATTCTATGTTGTTCTGTCTACTGGTATAAAACATCAAACTACATACATATATTGATGCATGCACAGATTCTTATATACATCCATAAATACATGCACACATATTTATAACGATATGGATACATACATACATGCATACATACACATGAATAATACGATAATTCCACTCCCGCACCGTTAAATACAAACATGCGTAATACATTCGTATATTCACATGCATTCATAAATGGATATGTTTAAAGGTACATAATAAATAATGTGTATGTAATAGGTACAAGGATACAATAATGCTAACCCTGACACACACACACACACACAGATAGAGACATACATGAATAGATACAGATAATTCAATACAAACGTACACATTATGATGATATTTCAAGTTTAAAAGCATTAATATTTAGTGTAAATTTAAATTCACGAACAATGCTATTGTGAAGATGACTATAAAATATTTATCTTAAAAGTTAGCAACATTTGCTGTGTAAGTAGAAACTGTAACAAAATCTCCTTTGCTGCTGATGTCACGGAGACATCTCCAGCTTGGTGTTGACAGTTCTATTAGTAGGCAGAAAAAAGTCAAATCTCAGACATTAGAAGCAGACGGCAGAAATTTACCCCGTCCATGGCCAACTTAGCAAAACAAAGAGAATTTTCAATGCAGACAGACAAAGAAAACTTTTTTTCTGAATAAACTTGAAAAAGAGAAAGTGTTTAGAAGATTGCACACATTGCCGTAATATCCCGCTATTTATCGTGCATATAGCAAATTCCACGATATCTCATATCGTCACCCTCGCAGTCAGCTCTTTTATGAACGGATGTGAGTAACAAATCCTCACATTAAATACAGTTAAGCGATCACATTCACTTTCGCATAGTAAACACAAGTGTAATTTTCTAATGTAGCATGTGAAATAATACTCGGTACTTGTAACACATTCCCCGTACATCGCGGTCAGTCGTTGTGAATAATATCGTGTTCCTCATCAGGAAATGAAGAGTTTCAGGGGAAACTTTCTGCGGTGGACACCTGATTGCCTCTCCTTCACGTGGTTAGGGAACTGCTACCATGATTTTGCTCTGTGACTGATTACTGCTCCCGGGTGGCCACACAGTTTTAAAGAGGAGCAAAGTAATGTCGAGAGAAAATCGAATATTAACAAATCTTGGCGGTGTTTTCCTGCTTGTGGCTGTTCCACTGTATCGTCAAATGCTCGCTGGTGATGGCGAGGCCGCGGTTGTCCATCTTGTGGGTCCGGCCAGTCCCTGACGTAAATCACGTGGTGAGAATTCTCCTGCCCTTCATCAAACGGCTTGAAGGTTTGGCCGTCTTTACATGGCATTGAAGATGGCCATGAAGCATCACAACAAGGGGATCCTTTCTCTCTTCACAGTCCTACTTGAAGATGAGGAAAGCTAAAATTTTCACGGTTCACTTAGAGCAGGGGTGGTGAACAGGGCCATTTGGATATCTATAACATCATTCGCGGGCCATACAAAATCATCAACTTAAAGTCAAACATTTAACTCTCCCCTAATGCGATGGCTGTAACTACTTCTCTTTGGCGACGCGTGTGATGTCAGCTGGATTTGATGATGTTGCTACTGGCAACTGCTTTTCCAGGTTTGCGTCGGTCAGTCTGGAGCGCAGTCGACTCTTTGCGGGGGTCAGTTTTGAAAAGATCTGCCCGCAGCTGTAAGTCGTTATGAACGCAGATGCATATTTCAGTGCATGTCTCCTCAAAGTGGGAAAATCATCAGCGCTTACGTAACGTCTATAGAACTCAAGCTGTGGGAGGCTGCTGTACCTAGCTTTCAGCTCATCATCGCTTTGCAGGTGAACTGTTTCGTGTTGTAGGTTATCACGCACATCAGCTCGTTCAAAATTGAACGGTGTAGCAAAGATGTCCAACTCCTGTTGTCTACTTCTCACGTCCTGAAATCTTTCACTAAATGCCTGAATTAGTTTCGCACATTCACCAGCACATTCAGATGTCGTAGAAGGCTTTTGTCCTTGCAGAGTGGGGAAATGCACAGTGTTACTCCTTTCTAGTTGCAATTTCCAGCTTTTATTTAGCTTCAAATGATTTCACGTTTGGGAGCAGAGAGCAGAGAACCTGGTTGGACGCTACAGCTTGACCTTCAGCTCTGAGAGGTACTTGGTAATGTCAACCATGAACGCTGGATCACACAGCCACTTGCTATGGCTAAGTTCCGCGAAAGGTCTTCCCTTCATCTCCACATATTGCTTAACTTCATCCCGCAGTTCGTAAAACCGCATGAGCATGTTGCCACGACTCGGCCACCGCAGGTCACAGTGATAAACAAAATCTCCGTAATTAGAGAGTCATGGTCAGCCAGTAACTCCTTAAACTGGCGGTTGTTTATCCGTCTTATTTTCATGAAATCTATGCATGACGCTACCGTTTCCACAGATGCTTACTTACGTCTCAGTCTTAGCTTTTGTAAAAGTTGTTATATTATAAAGGGAGAAGCAAGTTCTACCAAAATCTCTTAATACTCACATAAAAGATCAATTTCATATAATCAATAAAAGTATATTAATGAATAAAAATTCACTTTATAACAAAAGTTTTGTTTTCTTTGACCATCGGAGACCTATTTATTTTTTTTTAAGTTTTACAAGTGTAAAATACAATAATTCTATCAAGCAGGTGTCTGCATACGAATGTCTGCTCAATGTTTGCTTGTAACTGATACTGAAATGTCAAAAAGAGGGGTATAAGTACAATAACATCAGTCTGTCAGACCTGCACGTGTTCCCTGCATCATTCACTACTTGAAACCAACATACCTCTGTTCGTCAGCATCAATTGTTAGCAGAGAATTTATGGTACTGCAGCAAACAGATGTTCAACGGTGAAATGCTTCCTGAAAATTAACTACATGTCTTACACCTGCATAAGATGTAACAGGTACTACAGGAATGGAAACCAACAGGATCTTTTAATTCATCAGATCATGAACGATGTCGTCCTACCTGACAGATTTAAATGAAAATTGTTTATAAAAATATCTCCAAGTTAAAAATTATTGTCCAACTAATATTCAAAAGTTGAGAGAATCTACGTCAAATTAATAATAAAAGATCCGAATAACAATTAGCAGCTGGGTGTGTGAGTATGTACACTTACATTCTGTGCATCAGATTCCAATAGCAAATCTCAAAACAAACTCTTTCGATTGTTAGAATAAATCATAGAGTAAAGTAATATATATATATTTGTATATTATAAATAATAATATATAACTCATTAATTAACAATATTTGTTACACCTGGCGTCCTCTCAGGTACTATACAGGCCATGAATAATGATTATATTTTAAATTATACCTTGAAAGTAGATCAACGTTCTTTTAGTTTTCCTACCCTTGAACAGATTCATAAAAGACAACTGAAAGGATGTGTCCTTGTCACCCGATATTTTGAACTAAAAGAACTCGTTGTGTATATGAAAATCTGTAGCTGGTGAACTCTAGGTGTAGGCCTTTAATAATAATAATAATAATAATAATAATAATAATAATAATAATAATAATAATAATAATAATAATAATAATAATTTCCCTGTTGAGTCCAAACGGATTGTTCCATTGTAGTAGTAACTAACCTCTGATATGTCAAAAAAGTAGGAGCTAAGAATGAGTGCCCTCAGCTGCAGGGGTATTACTGAGAGTTTTGGTCTCCTTTTTAAATGAACTGGTCTCTCTCTCTCTCTCTCTCTAGAGATCTCGTTGCATTCTCCCTTCATCATTTAGGTAAGGAGAAGAAGGGTGGAGATATCTCCACTTCGGTATCAGACAAAGTAAAAATTAATAGAGAAAAGGTAATTAAAGATCTTCTTCAGATTCCGTATTTGTAGTAACGTGACGAAAATATTTTCTGAACGTAGTGTAACTGCTATGTATCCCTTTGTGTAAGAAGATTGTAAAGGTTTCACTGCACATAAAGTGTCACGTGTTTTTTTTAGTTTTCTTTAAATTTCATAGATACTTTTTCAAAAAGTTGATAAATATAAAAATTATAAGTTATCAATATTAAAGTATACAGAGAAATATAGATACAGAGAGAAAGAAATTGATTTCTCTTGTTATTTTAGAAAAAATATTGAAGAAATATTTAAACAGAAAAAACCCATCGATTTAGAGTCCGGTCGGATTTTGTTAATCAAGCAAATCCACTGAAATCCGTTTATTACTGAGCCAATAAAACTACTTATGTCTGCGCCACGTGCAGTCATCCGTTGCTTATTATGTCTCATAGAAAGCGATTGCTTTATGTTTAATTTAAACATAATATTCGAAATCATACCTGCTACATGTGACGTATCTTGTTCACGGTTAAAGCTGAATTGTCTTGAGTGAAGTAATCTGCTTAAAGCACAAATCACCAAGGAAGCTGAGAATATCTGCTGCAGCTAATTTAGCTACAACTGATGTACAATAAATCGGCAGACAGAAAATATGTTTTGTGATTCCATTCGACATTTTAAAAAATTGAATCTTTTTTTTTTTTGGAATAAATTCTCCGACAAACCACAGAAATGTGAATAACATTTTATTTCAGATTTTACAAATCAAATTAGGTGATTCACTCGATAACAGGAAGCAGTGATGAGCAGGAAAACGTTTTGTCGGTAGGTTAAATGGCATGAAATCCGTGGTCCTTGTTTAATAGTCACGTGTACATCTCTGTGCTTATTCCTTAATCTTCTGGTGGGCCATGGAAAATATTCGTGCTGAAATCTCTGGCTGTTTTGTAAATAAAATGTCCGAAAAGCTAACTTTAGAAGAAAAGTCCTGTTGTTTATTTTTCACAAAGAAACCCAGATATAAAAGTATCACAATCGACGACATGCCATTTACAAGAAAATCGGCATTTAACATTCACACAGTTTTTAGCTTTGTAGTCTTTAAGTGGGAATCTTAGAATACTTTGGTCGAAAGGATTGTCTTTCCTGTCAACATAAATTCCGTCGTTCTTCTCATCTTTTATTCCAATGTGAGCCGTAGAATAATCATAATCTAATAAAAAAGAAAAGTGACATTTAATCAGATGGAGATTTATAGAAATAGCATATTTTATTGTTTTAACCAGATGCATGAGCGCGAGCGCGCACACACACACAAAGGTGCATCTAAAAATTAGAATATCATGAAAGTGTTAATTTCTTTCCGAAATTTAATCCAAACAGTGAAACTATCATATATTCTAGATTCATTACACATAAAGTGAAATATTTCAAGCCTTTTTTGTTTTAATATTGATGATTGCGGCTTACAGCTCATGAAAATCAAAAATCCACTATCTCAAAATATTATAATATTCCATAAGATCAATAATAATAAAAAAAGGATTTATAATATAGAAATGTCGAACTTCTGAAAAGTATGTTCATTTATGCACTCAATACTTGGTCGGGGCTCTTTTTGCATGAATCACTGCATCATTGTGGCGTGGCATTGAGGCGATCAGCCTGTGGCACTGCTGAGGTGCTATGGAAGCCCAGGTTGCTTTGATAGCAGCCTTCAGCTTGTCTTGATTGTTGGGTTTGGTGTCTCATCTTCCTCTTCACAATGCCCTATAGATTCTCTATGGGGTTCAGGTCAGGCGAGTTGGCTGGCCAATCAAGCCCAGTAATACAATGGTCAACAAACCAGTTACTAGTAGTTTTGGCACTGTGGGCAGGTGCCAAGTCCTGCTGGAAAAGGAAATCAGCATCTCCATGAAGCTTGTCATCAGACGGAAGCATGAAGTGCTCTAAAATCTTCTGGTAGACGGCTGCGTTGACTTTGGTCTTGATAAAACACAGTGGACAAACATCAGCAGATGACATGACACCCCAAATCATCACTGACTGTGGAAACTTCACACTGGACTTCAAGCAACTTGGATTCTGTGCCTCTCCACTCTTCCTCCAGACTGTGGGACCTTGATTTCCAAATGAAATGCAAAATTTACTTTAATCTGAAAAGAGGACTTTGGACCACTGAGCAACGGTCCAGTTCTTTTTCTCTTTAGCCCAGATAAGACGCTTCTGACGTCGTCTCTGATTCAGGAGTGGCTTGACACAAGGAATGCGACACTTGTAGCCCATTTCCCAGACACGTCTGTGCATGGTGGCTCTTGATGCACTGACTCCGGACTCAGTACACTCCTTGTGAAGCTCCCCCAAGTTCCTGAATCGGCTTTGTTTGACAATCCTCTCAAGGCTGTGGTCATCCCTCTTGCTTGTGCACCTTTTCCTACCACACTTTTCCCTTCCAGTAAACTTTCCATGAATATGCTTTGATACAGCACTCTGCGAACAGTCAGCCCTTTCAGTAATGACCTTCTATGGCTTACCGTCCTTGTGGAGGGTGTCAATGAGTGTCTTCTGGACAACTGTCAAGTCAGCAGTCTTCCCCATGATTTCGGTTGTGTGTACTGAACCAGAGTGAGATATTCATGGTATTTATACTGCATAAATAGTGATTTAGTCAAACTCGAAATGGAAAATTCTAATATTTTAAGATACGTTTCTTCTATTTTTTTTAGCTGTAGGCCGTAATTATCAAAATTAAAATTAAAAAAATACTTGAAACATTTTAGTTTACATGTAATAAGTCTAGAATATATACAATTTTCTCTTTCTGAAATAACTGACAAAAAATATTGAACTCTTTCACGATATTCTAATTTTTGAGATGCACCTGAATGTACCTGGGACGTATTGAAATATAAAAGATAACATGATTAACATGAAGAAAAAAATGCATGTCAAAGATTTTATTAAAATTATTAAGATTTAAATAAGTTGTCTCCGATCTAAATATTGCATTAGATCCGTTGTGGGAAACATCGTCAATTATCTTTCAAGATGAAAACAGCGCGATGTGAGAGAAGAACCCGATGTCATAGTATTGTACAGTTTTGTTATTTAAGACCAGAACCCGACGTAGAATAACTTTCCACTCTCCTGGGTCCTTTCTCTGGAAAATTCATTTACTCAAAGCGGTCAAGGTGACAATATCTGTATTAGCTTTGATTTTAGTCTCAATATAACGTTTTTAGTTTAATATTTCAGTTTTAGTAGCCTGATTTAATTATGCGATATTTCATGAAAGTTATAAACAACAATTAAAAGGTAAATGTGAGAAAAACCGAAAAATAGAGTAAAAAAACATAGAAAACATTTGCAGTGAATCCCCAGCTGCTGGAAAATGATGTTTGTCCCCTAAAGAGACATCAGTCAACTTGTCAGTAAATAATTGAAGAAACCGACAGTAAAGAAGAAAATAATAATTTTAGACTGTTCTCTTCATCTTTGTTATAGATAAGGCGTTATATGTTCAGCAACATCCCACCAAAAATATTTTTTTAAACTAAACTGTTATCTTCTTATTACTTATTGATAATTTTTGGACATATCACGTGTCTGATGGTACACGGTTATCAGAAAACAAATGCTTGAGTAAATCTTTTCTGTTATCTCATTTCGAAATGGTTTACAAGCAGTGTGTACACTACATGTGATCCAAAGATGTAACAAAAATTGTTTCAAATTGAACTTTCCTCTCCTTCAGAGCTTAATGGACGACTGTTGTCAGACAGATGAAGATAAAACTGTCCCCTTCCTTCTATTTTCTCCAATCTATTCCATTGATAAACAGAATAATCCTCTTGTTTGAGGTACTATTTTATTCTGAGTATGATTTATTAATGTTCTTCGTTATTTTTCTTTGTAAATAGAAACCCGACTTACTATTCTGAACTTTCAGGAACATTTCAAGAGCCACCTTCATGTTTTTTGCTTGGACGTCTGCCAGGTGAGCGCCCTCAGCTTTACACGCCAGGTCAGCCTCCTTCCAGCTGACTTTCTCCGAGAAATACTTCAAGCAGATCTTCCCCTCAGGAACGTAAAGGTAGTCTTCGTCTTCTGCACAAAAACCTAATACGGCAGAAGTACACAGATTATCGAAGTTTATTCTTTATATTCCGAATTCCTCGGAAAAAAACACATCTTTCTATAGGAATGTGTTGATGTGGGAAGGCGACAGATATATCTAGTAGCGGAATCATCGAAATATGTAAACAAACATTATCCTTAAAGAACATTTTATCTCCATAAAAGGATAAGTGTATTTGGAGTTTTGTGGTCATTTCAAAAACATTTGCTTTGACGGGTGGAAGATTGTGAAGGAAAGTTGTTCCATTCTTAAATTTTGACAAAATACATCTTTATTTGCTTTTCCAAATATCCAGTGTTTGATACTTTAAGAAACTGTTTAAAAGGATTCTATCAGATTTGGATACTATTTGGCCTCGAATGAGTTAATACTTTAGGATTAAGTTTCCTGCAGTTGGATCTGTCTCGGGTTATCCAGCTATCGATTACTACCGCCCAATGATCTAACATCTTGGTTTCCAGGATACATTATCTTCAGTTAACGGAGTCTCGTGTAAAAAATAACCATTGAGCTACGGTTTAAGGTAAGCAGGCTCTCATACAAAACACTTAATTGTTTACTAACGGTATCCCACTACTGATGTTTCTCATGAAAATCTTTATTTAATATTTTAAATTCACTGATAGAGATTTGAACAATGATTAATTAACTCCGGTTCTGGGGAATTTATTTAATTTGGAAGTTTCAAAAAAATGATTTGTAAGAGATACTTGAGTCCATTCCGCGCTTTTACAGATCGCCCACTTGACCACGAGAGTTGATCTGTTCAGCTTCTAGCTGGCCACACCATTAAAGGTTTTTTAAACAATAGGTTGCTAAGATTCTGCGTTTTTTTGTTTTTTTAACTGGCTTCTGCCAGTTTATTTATCAACTTCTGCTTCTTTTTTTTACTCTTTCTATATAGTAATTGGCACATTTTGAATAATTAACAAAATTCAGAATTAGATAAAGTTGTAGCACTGACAAACAAAAGGTGAAATTCAGTACTCACTCCTCGCTACTCTGTAGTAGACTGAGCCTGGAGATCTATATCCATCAGTTGGTTTAGTGTGTATCATCTCGAAAAGATCACACCTTTTAAAAATATTTGAATAATTTATTGTGATACACTTCGGGAATTCGTCTTGACATTTCTTTAGACAAATGTCTACATTAGAAATGCTATCAAATTTAAAATCTGACAATGTAAACGCCACATCGTTAAATTTTTCAATCAGCTTTGGAGTGGTCCGGATATCTAAAGGAAAAGATGAAAGTAGAACAATTACATAGTCTATTTTGAGAATGTTAGATAGATTAACTGTTACCTAACCCTAATATACTATAAGGTAGCCGAAAAAGATAAACATTTACAAAGATGTTACAGGAAAAGGCATGATACTATTTTAAATAGTAAGCTCATAACACAATGAAATCATTGTTTTGACATTCACTCTACAAATAGTGCAATTTTTGCAACAGCGTTCTTACGAGTAAAAACTAATTAACCACAGGTGTCGAGTGAGGGGAGATAACTCTGCCTTTGTTTTAAATTCTTTTTCTTACCGACAGCGAGATTTCTTAACTTATAATAAACACGATAAGACGGATGCATTCGAACACAGCAAAACAATCATGTAATCTTCCAAAAAATGAATAAAGGTTGTTAGACAACTAATCCAACAATTTTGATTTTTAATAATAATTCAGTAATATCATTGCTATGTTAGTTATTGAAAATTGTAGTCCGATATCGACTAATCATGATAAATAGTGAATTTAAAGAGGAAGATAAATTGTGAATTATCATTTGTCAAGTCGTTTTCATACTGTAGTTGATGGTTGAGTCTGGTAATTACACCGAAAGTAAAGCAACAACTAGTAATTTTAAGCATTTCTTCATCAGTTTTCTTTGCTAGCAGCATACCTAATATATACCACTCATAATGAAGTTAATTTCGCAAAATTTATTTGTTAAAGATATATATTGTGTAATTAACGAGCCACAAGCTAAGCTAATATACACTGAAGAAATCAGACAAAGGGATCAGATCAAATATCATTAATGTTACGAGATCTGAGCCCCATTCCATATTTTCGTCTCTTGTATCTTACAGAATTCACAAAGTGAAAATTCTTGGACCCTTCAAACTTTTCTTTAAGGGACAACTGTGATATATATGCACATATGGTGTAAGAAAAAGAAAAAAGCTGGATATTTTTATTCCAACTTTCTGGTGAATATTTTAAAAATAAAAGATAATTACTTTTACTATTCCGTTGATACATCTTGTAGTACTTTGTTCCTGGAGAGTCATGAACATGGGTGTGGTCTTCAAGGTTCGTCCCCTGTCCCTGGCACTCTTTAGTCTTCTTGTTATAGAAGAAGGACACACAGCTGCCGTCTCGCTGACACATCCCCGCACAGTAGAGAAGACTCCGACCGACGTTCGTCTTGAACAAGGCGGACTTTCCAATCCTGTTGTCGAAATTCTCGTCACGTTTACCATATTTTAGAAAGATTCCATTTTCTGGAACATCTAAACCTGAGGAGAATAACCTCAGATATCAGTTGTCTGGAGGATAAACAGTGAACTTTATGAAATAAGTAAACTGGAAATGTTATAACTCTACCAATGTTGGAAACCTTCTTTACTAACAACAGAGCATACATCAGTTAAACATAATTAATGTAATGTTAATCAGGAGGCAATTATAATTTAATTAAAGATTTTAATGAAGGATCTTGCGTTAATAGATGAAATGATTTCGCGTTTCAAAGCTAAAAGTAGCATTTAATTGAGAAATTCTAAATACTAAAGAATAGATATTAAATTTGAAATTACTAATCGACACGAACAACAAACTAAGGGACCAGTCCTTTATTAATCCTTACCTTTCTATAATAGATAGCACTAAAGTAACTTTTATTTTAGACCTAATAAATCTACGATAACATAGAAGGACGTTGCTATCGGTTTTTGCTCAGTTGTTATCGACGCGGTTTCGTTGCCATGTCAAAGAATAAATTGTAGAGCATCCGGTGAATAGTCCTGTGGGTCAGGGAATTAAATAGACGATCAAAGGCTGACTGTCTCCGGATCATAACAGCTGGGAGTAATGACTGAAGGGGAGACAGATTTATTACGTAAATCATCATCCTCTTCATCTTTATGTTAACAGTGATACAGCGTCGACCTGTTTGTTACCCATCTTTAATTCTAGGTGCTGGCACAAGGACATAAGCAGTACAACAAGTAAATTATAACAAACGTCCAAACGAATAATGTTTCAAGGTTAAGGCACTAGCTCCCTGATATCGTCATCTGTGGAGCAACATATATTTTTTTTTAGTTATTTAAACGGATGATACTTTTCCTCCAAAGAAATAAATTGTTCGCCAGCACAAGGAGTTTATGCCCATAAACTGGCTAAAATTCTGTGATTTACTAAATTAATGTTAATCCTGCAGTCAACAACGTTACATAGAAACATCTAACGTTAAGATGTTGTTAGCCATCAAAGAGTTTGTTGATATATAATTGGTAGTTTTAAACAATTTTAGTAAATGTAAACTCACCATTTGCTTCTGTTAGCCAAACAATTGCAGCGGCTGCCAAGAAAAGATTTCTTTGTAGATGCACCAGCATCTTGAAGAACTAATTGCCTACCATCTACTGCATCTTTCAGCCGACTACCTGCTGCTGTTGCTGCTCTCACTCATCTCCTTCTTTTCAACTATCTCACGCAGTTTTAATGAACATTTGTTATTGTAAGCAAGGTTTGCCATGGTAACAGTCTCATACCGCTGACTTTGCTGTTATTTGAAAACAAGCTGATATTACTGACTGATGAAGTACCTAGAAGAATAATGATATTCAATATTAAAGCAATACTGACTACAATACATTACACAAAACTTGACTTGGTTTACAAATCAATACAAAGTTTCTCCATGTACGGTATGAACAGGTAAAGTCAGAGAAATATAAATGTAAATGATCAGCAGCAAAAATCTATGAACATTTAATCTTTAACTATCTGCATCATTTAATGCAAACCTTTTCTTTTACTAATGGTATAGAAATTCGGTTTGATGTTTAGTTATTTTAATATCATTTGTATTAATAAAATAGTATATAAAATTATTTTCATTTTCTCTTTTTACCAGAAGAATAACTACTGCTTAATAACATCTAAGATGTTATTGATCTTATAAAAAGAACGATGATAAAGATACCCAAATATTTGTGACAGTAACCTGTAGACCTGGGGACTGTTAGCTACAAGATTGGCTAATCTGACGGAGAGATGTTTAAAGATCAAATAGAATACTATTTGTATATTAATTATCTATAAAGAGAAACTGTCTTGATAAACTAAAAAGTCCACTATTGTTTAATACAGACCAAAGGCAAAATTAAAAAAAAGAAACAGTCTCAGTTTCAGGAATGTAAACAAAGAAAGTTGTGACGAAGCAGGACAGGTGCTGATCTACCTACTGATTTGTTTTCGGAACTGAACTGTTATCAGTGGGATAAAATGTAGTTAATACCGTGCATATTAACAGTGTAAGACTCGTATTTCTGGTTAGTTTCTTACACGTGGATCTTTCCTAAGACATGATCAAAAACTACAGTATTTTCTGTTTTCAACATTGTAATTAATTGACAAAAACATGAAGGAATTTTGCGGAAAATTTAAAGAAACTTAAAGATAAATTTAGCAATGGCGCAGATAATCAAGAAAAGAGAATGTTATTCAGAAACATAAAGTAATTATCAGTGGAGTATGGAGCAGCTACAGAAGAGCGACCGTTTCCAGATAGATCGATTAAAAACCAGACATTGTTATAGTCAGAAGACTTCTATCATGCTTCGATCATTTATAGGAACACTCTTGTGATAAAAGATCAATTACGACTATTTGATTGATGTCGCTTCGGAACACTAGAGGATAAATGATCAACGAGGTCAACTGATCGCTGTCTGCAGGTACAAGCCCGCCATTGTACTGGGTTCATCGCCCATCTCAGAGTTTATATTTAGATGATTAACAGAAGAAGTTACTGCTGTGTAACTGGACAACAAACACAGAACTTCTAACAGAGAGTTCGTTATTGTTTTAAACGACGAGAAGGTAACAAAGTAAATTAACGACGGTTTACCAATCTCAGAATTTCATTCCACTAAAATACAAACAACAGTCTTTTATAAAGTTGTGAATATCGCGGTCTCTGTGGCCACAGTCTCCCCTTTAAAGAATCCGACTCCTCCAGTCAGCTGCCAGAAGGATCAGATTGGTTCAGTTCAGTAATCACGAGGAGGTAGGAAGACATAATGGCATCAAATTGGAGGGGACCAGGGAAGAAAAGCGGTCATCAATACGAGGAAATATGAGGAGGGTATAAACATTATAGAGTACGTTAATTAGAAGAAAGGTCTGATTATAGGAATATTAATGCTAATATGTCCAAGTGTAGCCATGGAAACGTAGAGGCTAAGTGATGATGCACACGTTGTCATTTATCGCCAGATCCTTTGGCGTTCTCTAGTTTACTGCCATCTTGTATAAAATCTATTAATTTTTCCAGTGGCTTTAAATTGTTCTACATTTCTAGAAGCCGTAAATTCAATCTAAATAAAAGTGGAAAAACTAGTTAATATTTAAATTTTCTTGAAAATTCTCTTCTTTTTTCCTAGTCTTAATGCGAGCAAAATATCAATAAACTGCATTTACTACGCCGTTGGATAAAGGGGAAATCTGCCGCTAGAGGGCGTGCGACGTGTAATGTGAGGCTCTGCAGGAAGCTGGTGTAGGACCATGACGGAAACGTGGCCTGAAAGGTGAAAACCCTAAAGCACCCAACGTTACCTGCTCTTTTTGTATAACTTGTTCCTACCATTTCCATGTGTTTGAGCCATCTATTTATCGTTAACTGGGCTTTCGGGTGTAGCTACCGTTGACACACGTCATTACAACCACATGCAGATCTCTCTCTCTCTCTCTCTCCTCTCTCTCTCTCTCTCTCTCTCTCATCTCTCTCTCTCTCTCTCTGTATGAATGAGGGGGAGGAAAAACCTACTGAGATAGGTTGATTTAGACAGATGTAGAAACTAATGATGAAGACAAGCACAACTAAAGATGGGGAGATACATAAGGAGAAAATTCGAAAAAGAAAAGATGCAGCGATGTTGACAGTTAGCGAGAGCAGGAAAAAATGGCGATAGGTCTTAAAGATGGGGAGAGCGATTAGTGAATAATGAGGTAGGGGAAGGGATGAAGATAAATGAAAGGAAGAAATATGCCGAATACGATATATATAAAGTGAAAGAAAAGAAATAGTGGAAGAAGTATACAGACTGAGAGAGGAATTGAGTAAAAAGCAAAAAAAAGTAGAGAATTAAATAAAGATTTAAGCAGTCAACATGAGATATAAACAGATGCAAATTATGCTGGCTTGAATGATAGTGATGGATAAAAATGAAAAAGAGAGTAAACGAGATAAAGAAACACATAGAGAAAGAAAATGGGAAGTTATAAAGACATAGATACAGACAAACTGAGATAAAGAAATAGATATAAAGGTAATAAAACGGTGAAGAGAGAGAGAGAGAGAGAGAGAGAGAGAGAGAGAGAGAGAGAGAGAGAGAGAGAGAGAAAGAGAGAAAGAGAGAGAGAGAGAGAGAGAGAAGAGAGAGAGAGAGAGAGAGAGAGAGAGAGAAGAGAGAGAGAGAGAGAGACTAATAAATAAAAAAGTTTCATATAAAAAGACAGATAGAGTGACAAAATAGAGAATGTGACAAATTGAGAGAGAAAGAGACGGTCAGAAGTAGAAAGGGAGACAGAAGACAGAGATAAGGAGAAAGAAAATGAAAAAGTGAAAGAACGAGAGAGATACAGCTACAGAGATCGAGAGACTAAGAGACAGGAAAAGGGAATGAGAAGAAAAAACAGACAGAAAAGTAATAATAAGAGAAAGAAAGTGAGAGTGAAAGGAAAAATTCAGAGAAAATGAAGAAGACGAAGGCGCGACTTGCATGGAGACGTACTGAGATAGGTTGGGAGAGAAAGGTAGAGAGAGATAGGGAAAGTGCTAGAGATGGATGGGGAGAGAGGGGCAGACGGAACCATTCCATATTGATAGTGCTCAGACATAGTTGTCATTGTAGATAATACTAATGTTTCAGGTATTAAATTTTTCCTCCGTCCCTCTCTAGAGAGGTTTTCTCGCCACTCGAAATCTACATCAAATATCGATAACTGCCTGAGGACTCGCTCACCTTTGTTCACCTGGAGCTTTCGTTGTTTATTTCTGAACTCATACGGGAATTCAACGTAAAACAGGAAGTACTGAAAATATTGGGGTGTGCCGGTGGAGCTCAGGTGGCAATAAGACTGCGAGAAATACGGTTACTATTCCGTTATCTTGGCCTCTCGTTTCGATTATATTCATTGTTATTAATACGATTCCACCTCCTCAGCTCAGTGTAATCTGGATTACCAAACTAGGATAAAAGACGTTGTTTTACGACAAATAGTCACTTTATGAACCAACGATAATTTCTCTTGTATTGGCGACAGTCAATCTGTACAGGTAATCAAATTAACGTAATCACCAGGAACAGAAGGGGCAGCTTCACGCCAAATTTGTGTACCACCCAACATAGCGATGATAACTTATTCTTGGCCAGTTCTCCGGCCAGATATTCATACTCGCTGAGTACTGAGGTTTGGTGCGTGGTGGTTCAGCAGGTAGCTTACTACGAGCGTTCATAGCTACAGAGATAGCTGAGAGACTACACAACAATTAACGATCAACATCCATAAAATTACAATTTAACTCTCCTAATGTCAATACGAGAGGCGGCATGTACAATACTTCTGAATACAGACACAATACGAGTGTTAGCTTGGCTGCAGCAGACGAAATTACAATTTGAATAAATTTGCATATTAATTAGATATTTTTTTTTAAAATTCATATTTGACTGAAATTTCCCATGAGCCGAGGGTTGTGTTCTCCTCATAGGAGGCCTTTATTTGAAGCGAAAACTTCAGCAAGTTCCTGTCAACAGTACGTAGATATTCCGCTGAGCAGGAATTTTAATGCCAAAAGATTCATAAATTCGATGTGAAGATTCCTAATCGATGGACAATTTGCTTGACAAAACGAAATAGGTACCTTGTGAGCAGTGACAGCTTGAACACAGCATCATGAAAACCATTTAAATAGAATTGAAAAAGTATCACAACTTATTTATATTTAATATCCGGTCTTTGCTCTTTAAAATACAAGTTTCGAAATAAAGAAATTTTCCACTTTAAAATAGTTAATAGATCGACAGCAGCTAATAAACCTTGGCTTCAGCGATCATTACTTGTACTCACCTGATTATGGGGTAAAGAATTTATCGTCGAAATGTCACTTTAATAGCTGGATATACTAGCGATAATAGGACAGAGAGACAAAAACGTCAAGATTCTCTCACCTTTCTATGAATAACATGAAATCCGGTCGTGTTTCACTCCTAGGATGATTCTTCTCTTCACTGGAAAGAGGGGGACTAATTTATTTTTCTATGTCGAACAGAAAGACAGGTAATGGGTTCGGATGAAGATGTAAACCCTCGACGATCAAGTGGCAACCAACCTTTGATTGTTTTCACGGTGCCTGCTTTCGGAGATGAGACACATAACCCGTTTTGTCTGTGGAAACTGTTTTCACTGAACCGTGCAGTGTGTGAGCATCAACTGAATTAACTCTTCCACCACAGGATCAGGTGGAAATCTTTCACTGTGATCTGTATTCAGCTCTTCAAAATATGAATCTAAATTAATTTTAAAATTTATGCCTAAATAATTATAAAAAGTGAAATAGAAATTTTAATTATATTTTATTTTGGTAATTAACTAAAAAACTCATTTACTACTTTTTTGTTGCTTTCCTTTTTGTTAAGTTACTGTATGATTAAGGGTACCAATCAGTTTTAGTAGTTCTCTTTTATAGTAATAACAATGGATAATATAATGTTTATTAAACTTTAAATAATCTGTCTGAAATCGAAACGATCTACTTCCAGGTTGTAAACTATTTGTTCAATGATGGCTTTATTACTGGTGCAGGTATTTGTACTATTAAATCCCGTGAAATCGAGAAATTACATTAGCAATGAATAAGGTAACAACGAATCTGCGTTTATCTTGGCTGAACAAACGATCAAGCTTCAGACTTTATGGATTTTCATATAAAGATACAATGTAGAATAGAACAAGAAAAGAATAAAGAATTAGACATCTTAGCGACGAGTGATCTCTCTCTCTCTCTCTCTCGGTTTCCTTGTGCACCAAGAAGAAGCAATTAAACTAAAAGAAGCATGTGGATAAAATATATTTTCAAAATTTACTGTAACAAGGTTTTCACATATAAAAATTAAGTAAACAAAGGTATTGGTAGTTGAAGCTCATCAAGCACCGATCACAGCAGCAACATTCACAGAGATCTGTTGTTAAATTTGTATTCTATTTCATCTAATCGAATAATTCTGCGACAGAGGGACGCAGTATTCGAGTGCTAGCATAAGAGACTACAAAGCATGAGGACTCGAGTTCACCCCGAGTGGAAATAGCCGTTTCAAGTAGCCCCTCAGCCTGTTTTACTGTGGCTGACCTTCTTCAGCTTCGGTTTTCTCCCATTTCTACGCAATCACAGAGCCAGTAACAACTTTAGGATCATCCAGTAGGTAGGCCGTAATCAAAGTTTACCTAGAACTTTCCACCTACCCCTAGTTTCCTGCGTCACCCATCCGATCGGCTCGTGGTCCGGATAGGGGACAGGGGACTAGCAAAACCTCGAGAATTACGGAAGGGAAAAGTCATGAGAAACATTGATTACACTGGTCAACAAGTATTTTTCATCAAGCATATGTCAAGGTTTACTTAGTGTATTTTTTAATGCTGATTTCAAATATACAATTAGTTTTTTGACATCACGTACAGTTTTCAAGATGAGAAAGTTTTTCGGTTTTAGCACATGCATTATATAGAAATTCCAATTAATGACGTGTATGCATGTATTTCATTTACATCATGGAAACATACCTTTAAAATAAACTACATTATTCATTGCTGCATAGTTCAGATGCAATATTTCATCATCTTAAATTAACCAATCAAGTTTTGTCTGATGAAATAGGTATTTCAACATCTCAAATTGTCCAGTCGTAATTGGGTCTGATGAAATATTTCATCATCTCAAATTCAATATAAGTATAACCGTTTGTATCTATTTCCTTACTTGTTTTAGTGTTAACAATGTCAAGACAGTGTAGAAATCCTCCTGATGTGTTTTGTTATGTCTGTGGACAATTTATTGTGAAAGCTCAAAAACGTACAATAACACCAGAGATCAAGAAGATTTATAAGCTATACTTTGACTGTCCTCTTGGAGATCAGGACAAGTTATGGGCACCACATTTTCTGCTCAGCTTGCCAAATGGCTTACGTGACTGGTTCAATAAGAGGAAGAAGTCCATGCCCTTTGCCATTCCAATGATATGGAGGGAGCCGAAAGACCATTTTAATGACTGTTATTTTTGCAAAGTAAATGTCACAGGATTTTCTATGAAGAATAAACACAAAATTTTGTATCCCAATTTGGATTCTGCAATGAGACCTGTGCCTCACAATGGAAGTCTGCCAATTCCAGTTCCACCAGATGATGGTATTGAAACATCAAATGATGCTGCTGACTGTCACGATAGTGCTGCTGAGGAAGATTACGTGGCTGATGACGATAGCTTTGAACCTCAGAAATTTTCCCAAGCTGAAATGAATGACCTTGTCAGAGACCTATCCCTCTCAAAAGATAAAGCAGAACTGTTGGCATCAAGACTGAAAGAGAAGTATCTGCTAGAGCACGGTGTTCGTATAACTTATTTTCGGCAGAGAAATGTGGTTCTACAAACGTGGTTTTTCTGTTGAAGGCCCGCTTTGCTTTTGCAGTAACATCGATGGACTTTTCGAATGTTTTTCACAAAATCATGATCCTGCAGAGTGGAGTTTGTTTATTGACTCTTCAAAACGAAGTTTAAAAGCTGTACTTCTCCATCATGGTAATTTGAAGCCCTCCATTCCTATTGCACACTCCGTTCATCTTCATGAATCATATGAGAATGTGGAACTTTTACTTCATGCCATTGCCTATAAAAGATACTCATGGAAAATATGTGGAGATTTAAAAGTCATTGGAATGTTAATGGGAATGCAGTCAGGTTTCACAAAGTACTGTTGTTTCTTGTGTCCATGGGATAGTCGGGAAACTGACAGACATTATTCGGAATCAAACTGGCAGACCAGAACATCATACCAGCCAGGACTATCTAGCGTCAAGAATACACCTCTTGTAGATCCATGTAATGTCCTATTGCCTCCTTTGCACATAAAGCTTGGACTGATGAAACAGTTTGCAAAGACACTAGGGAAGAGAAATGCGAGAGGGTTTTAGTATATTGTAGAAAAGTTTCCCAAAATCACACAGGCGAAGTTGAAAGAGGGTATCTTTGTCGGACCCCAAATTAGAGAAGTACTCAAAGATGTCAACTTCAAGACAACACTGGATGAACTGGAACTGCCTGCCTGGAATGTTTTCAATTGGATCTGTGAGAATTTCTTGGGCAACAAGGATGGCATCAAGAATCTTCTGAAATGTTACTCAGCAATGGGTTGTCGCATGTCACGGAAAGTTCACTTCTTGATTCCCATCTGGATTTCTTCGCAGATAACCTTGGAGTAGTGTCTGATGAACATGGTGAAAGATTTCACCAGGACATTAGTGTTATGGAGAAACGGTACCAAGGCTTCTGGAATGACAGTATGCTGGCTGACTACTGCTGGACACTTTACCGTGATCAACCAGATCAGGAACACCGCAGGAAATCCAAATCACAATGTTTCTAACTCTGTTGTTCTAACTTTGTTTGTTTTGTCTGATCCATTTTTTGTGTATTCACTCTTTGTAGAATGATAGTGATGATTTTTAACTCAATAAACTCATTTACTTTCTAAAAATAATATGTCCTTATTTATTACATTAATGATTTTATATATACAAATATGTAAATATTTTCATGTATCTACTGAAAATCTGATACGTGCTGCATACAAATGGAGTGAAATTTTTAAATCAGCATGAAAAATTAGTCTAAAAAAGTTGGTTTGCATTCATAATGAGTATAATACATTTAATTTTGTTGACCAGTGTTATTCATTGCGAATGATGTGCCACAATAAAAATGCAGCCTTTGAATTAAAGGGAAGTGATCCGTATTATTTAGCGATGTCACGTTAGCATTTCTTATATTGCGTTCGATATGTTGATAATATTACTAATTGTTCATTAAGGACGATATTTAGTTTAATCTAAGATGGGCAACACGACCTTATGAGGTGTTCAAATGTCGGGATCAAACTGGTTTTCTTTCTCTTTCTTCATATGAATAATTAACATTAACTATATAGTTTGTACATTCATTTATCAAATAAATGGAGAGAAATTGAATAAAAATAAAAAAAATATTACATTTAAGTTTACATTTGATACGTTTACCTTCTTCATACTCATCTATGCTTTCAAAGGCCCAGGTGAGCAGATAAGGGGTCAGACATATCGCAGTGATAGAGTTTGGTATGGACGTAATTCTATGCTGTTCTGTCTACTGGTATAAAACATCAAACTACATACATATATTGATGCATGCACAGATTCTTATATACATCCATAAATACATGCACACATATTTATAACGACATGCATACATACATACATGCATACATACACATGAATAATACGTTAATTCCTCTCCCGCACCGTTAAATACAAACATGCGTAATACATTCGTATATTCACATGCATTCATAAATGGATATGTTTAAAGGTACATAATAAATAATGTGTATGTAATAGGTACAAGGATACAATAATGCTAACCCGACACACACACACACACACACACACACACAGATAGAGACATACATGAATAGATATAGATAGTTCATACAACGTACACATTATGATGATATTTCAAGTTTAAAAGCATTAATATTTAGTGTAAATTTAAATTCACGAACAATGCTATTGTGAAGATGACTATAAAATATTTATCTTAAAAGTTAGCAACATTTGCTGTGTAAGTAGAAACTGTAACAAAATCTCCTTTGCTGCTGATGTCACGGAGACATCTCCAGCTTGGTGTTGACAGTTCTATTAGTAGGCAGAAAAAAGTCAAATCTCAGACATTAGAAGCAGACGGCAGAAATTTACCCCTCCATGGCCAACTTAGCAAAACAAAGAGAATTTTCAATGCAGACAGACAAAGAAAACTTTTTTTCTGAATAAACTTGAAAAGAGAAAGTGTTTAGAAGATTGCACACATTGCCGTAATATCCCGCTATTTATCGTGCATATAGCAATTCCACGATATCTCATATCGTCACCCTCACAGTCAGCTCTTTTATGAACGGATGTGAGTAACAAATCCTAACATTAAATACAGTTAAGGGATCACATTCACTTCGCATAGTAAACACAAGTGTAATTTTTTAATGTAGCATGTGAAATAATACTCGGTACTTGTAACACATTCCCCGTACATCGCGGTCAGTCGTTGTGAATAATATCGTGTTCCTCATCAGGAAATGAAGAGTTTCAGGGGAAACTTTCTGCGGTGGACACCTGATTGCCTCTCCTTCACGTGGTTAGGGAACTGCTACCATGATTTTGCTCTGTGACTGATTACTGCTCCCGGGTGGCCACACAGTTTTAAAGAGGAGCAAAGTAATGTCGAGAGAAAATCGAATATTAACAAATCTTGGCGGTGTTTTCCTGCTTGTGGCTGTTCCACTGTATCGTCAAATGCTCGCTGGTGATGGCGAGGCCGCGGTTGTCCATCTTGTGGGTCCGGCCAGTTACTGACGTAAATAACGTGGTGAGAATTCTCCTGCCCTTCATCAAGCGGCTTGATGGTTTGGCCGTCTTTACATGGCATTGAAGATGGCCATGAAGCATCACAACAAGGGGATCCTTTCTCTCTTCACAGTCCCACTCGAAGATGAGGAAAGCTAAAATTTTCACGGTTGGATCAGAGAGTGAGAAGAAAATACAATATTTGAAATGAATTCCAGGTAAATTTAGACGGCGAGGCAGGAGCTGTTCTTCAGATATCAGGCTCTCACCTTCTGTCCTCTGTTAATCTGAAGCACATAACACCACATTGACTGACAGGTGGAAGATTACATTTGTTCACCCATCAGATACTGATAATAAACATTCCTATTTAAATGTGTACCTTAAAATCCAAAGTTGTGATGTTGGTAGATTTATTTGTATTAAATATTTTAAAATAATTTCCCCGAACTCGTGCATCTTAAAATAAATGATTTTACAAATCTAGTAAAGATCCGGGACTTGATTGACGATGGTATGATTGAGGTGGGTAGGAGAAGACTACATGTTGAACAGGTAAAGCTAAGCTGGAGCAGATTAGCAGTAGCAAACCACACGTGTGTTTGATACTAGCTGACGAGGATGAAGAAATTGGAAACATTCTGGAATGAATTGCTTACCCGCTGATGTACATATAAATAAAATTTCATTACAGATCATGCAAATCTAACTCCAGGTATTCTCTCCACAGGTGTTATAGATTATGTCGGAATCAGGGAGCTACAATGTGCAGGGAAATTTTTCACAATAATAAAAAGAAATATTTTCGTTCTCGCTAAATTTTCAGGTGAGTAGGACCTTTTCATCTGAGAAGTGGAGAAACCGCGGAGAGCTCGTACCCACGAACTTCGTTAATCTGGTTGCTCTTCCAATCAACATGAAGCCTGTCGTCCTTCTGAATCTTTAACCCGATATCATCTTCAGTTCTATAAACTAATTAGAAAATAAATGAAATACAAAAGTAAAAGTCATAGAAAAAAAGTAAATGAAAAGATTTGTTTCAGGCCACGAGAAAAAATCCAATTATTTCAGCATTTTGGATCTTATTAAGTTCACGTATTTCATATTGGTGATAGAAATAGGCGAATTTAGGGATTTGTGTAACAGAACAGGAAAATACAGACACAAACAACAGATCTTTTGGTCATTAGCGAGATGGAAGAATATCCACGATCATCGCCAGGCCGACTATTTGGAAATCTCAAGGAAAAATGTAAAGAAAACACAAACACTTGCAAAGAGTAAAAGAATAATGGAAATCAATAGATGTCATCTCGATAAACTAAACCTTTACCATCACATTATTTATCGACAATTTTCGGGACATATCACGTTTTTCGTGTTACATGCCTAAACCCGGCGCTGTAACCATGTGAATTTGTGAGTAAATCTGTTTATTACGTCGTATAATGATGGGTAACGAGCCGGGTACACCGGATGTGGTCTAATGATGCAATTACTACTGTTTCAATAGTCTTTGTTTTACTACTGAACGGAACAGCGACTATTTTGTGAATAAACCAAATCTAATAAACCCCTTATATATATCTTTCCATGATGAATTTAGTTACCTTAATGTATTTCATGACGTGTCGTTTTAAGTAAAATTGGTAACTTACCTGTAGCGATCGTTAGAACAATTTCTGAAGCTTCCTTTCTCTTTCTCTCTCTCGTGTATTATTCGCCGTTTTCTGAACAATAATCTACACCGTTAGCAGAGCGATTCTTGTCAGCATTTAGTCTTTATACTGAACCACGAGGTCCAATCTTTTATTTCTTTCTGTTTGTGTTTATTTTAGAAAGGTGAACTTATCTTTGCACATAAAAGAGAAAATATTACTTCGATCTGAATGATGAAATCAAACTATTAAACAATTACAAAGAAACTCACTGAATGCATTTGAATTCATAATTTAAAATTGTAAAATTCGATGAAATTAATTTTATTGACAAAACTAAAGAATGTGAGACGTATATAAATTTTAATTATCTAATTAAAAAGTTATTTAATTAAATAATTAAATATGAATTAATTTTCCTAATCAAAATATAAACTAAACTTATAAGCTAAAAAGAATTATGATTATATATTTATAATAAATTAAAATGTTATACGGAATTTAAGTAAAATATCGATTATATATTATAAAAGAATTAAAATTGCACTAATTAAATATTAATTAAGATACTACAACAACAGAATAAAATTAGAATGTTATAATAAAATATGATGTGAAATCCGATAATTGAAAATAGTAAAGTGTTTTTCAAAAGCAAAAAATTTTAATTTTGAAAACCAAACATTTTATTTTAAATTTTATTCCTTGAAGGTTTTATTTTCATTTGTCATCTTTATGAGTTCCAAGGAGCTCAATCCAAGACATTTCCAATTAGGATGACATTATTCAGTTTTCAGATATGTTCGCTGCCTCAGCAGTTCTGCGACACTCGCGCAGAATGGAAACTCGAGAAGAACACGTAGAAACTCGAACAGAGAAGGTCTCGAAGAAGTAGATGAAGTTGAGAAAAGATGATGAGAGGTTGTATGACGTAGTGTTCCTAGTTAACATCGCCTAGTATCTCGCAGACATGAATTCGAAACTACGAAGAAAGGATCTATTTGTGAACAAACTGTATGACAATGTGTGAGTTATCTTTCGGAAGTTAGGAATGATTCAGAAACAGATGATAATTATGAGAGTTGTTCATTCCACATCGCTAGGATCAACTCAATCCAGACGGAGAACCTGCCCGAGAGATTAATTCAACAATGATTTGCGGATATCTGCGAACACTTTGATGAAATGAAGCAGTTCGCAGATCCATTGGGAACTGAAGCCACTGATGCTCATATCTTTGAAACACGAGTGTTACTGAATGAACGGCTTCCGAAAAACAGAGTGAAGGATAAATAGAAAATATATTTTATTATAATTTGAGAAATTTAGAACCTTTCCCACTTAAATAGAAATTATTGTAAGATCTCCTTGTTGATGACATAAGACTTTTATAAACATCTATCTAATTTCTGCAAGCTAGTTTATGACTGCACTACGTTATGTTAATAAAGCTGAATGGTTTGTTCCGATTTAAATTTTTCATTCTACGTGGCTCTTATCGTTTGATACAACCACTTTTGAAACAATTCTGATATATCTACTTTTAATATTTTAGGACTAACTTTGGTGTAATTTCTCCTTTTAACAAAATTTGGATATTTTTCACAATTTAAATAATTTATCGGGAATGTACAATATTTTCAATTAGAAAATATTTGTGGCGAAATAAGCACCTTTTAATCTTAGTAGACCCGCTTCTGTACGGATAGATGCTTTCATTCCTTCAGGTAGATTCTTGTAAGGAGCTTCGTCGAAGGCTAAATTTTTTGTTAGACCATTTGGCCTTTTGCTTACAGTTACAAACAGTGCTTCCAAATCATATGTCTAACGAACTTAAGGGTAACTCAATGTCAAAATGATGGTGCTGACACACACCATCATAGTCACATTTAAATCACCGTCTCTGAAGAATCCGTGCACCACCAGGTAACTTACCTGTCTCGGCTTAGATCGTAACGCTGGGTGCGAAACTGCTCGAGTCTGTTCGTTGTTCGTGACGGCTCATAGCCAGCCCTTGAAATTGGAATGAATAAAAATCTAATTCTGTTTTTGAATAAAATAAATATGTAGACGATGATCAGAAGCCTTTATACTTGAAGCTAATATATCAGCGCGTGATGATTTTGAATATTCAGTTTTATTTGATAGTTATGAAATTATAGAAGGAAGCGAAAGCAAAGGTGAAAGTGAACTTGAAACTAAAGTAATAAACTTAGTACAAGTTAGAATTTTAAAAAAAATATGTTATAATCTTTTATCAATAAATAAATAAATTTCAAAATTGGGAAAATAAAAATAGTAAGATTATTATTTTTATTATCTAGAATCATAAATGGATTAATTATAGAAGTATGTTTATGTGACTCAAACACACTACTTGTGATAAGTAATTAGATCGAATTTTTAGCTATTGTAAATCATGTTCTTGAAATATCTTTGTATCAACATGAATACCAACTAAAAATTGGCAATGGACAGTAACTATTTTTGGTATAAAATTGCACTAAGTGAATTAAAGAATGAAATCTTTTATTCATATATTAAAAAGTTGTTATGAAATAAACCAGTCACAGGTGTAGAACTCATTAGAAAGCCAAATTATATCTCTGATTTATAAAGATATTTATTGGATGCTGACAATCAAAGAAAGACCAAACCGTTTCATACCATAGGTATACGTAAAATAATAATAATGTTTTGTCTCAGTGTTTTCAAAAATTTCTCACACAAACTAGCAGAAGTAATTTAAAAGTTATTTTCTGCTGACCATTATTCAAAGAATCTCACCAACATATTTCAGATGATGATACTATTATAAATTAAAATTTTTCTAGAGGTAGTGGCGATAATGGAGTTACTTTAAAAAACTCCGACTTTAGATACGGTTCGGCATAAACTCACGAAAATCATCAGCGAAAACAGAAGAATTACAAACTCATCGAGGTTTAAACAATAAATAATATTATATTATTGTTAGAGTTAATCACGAAAGCTTTAGTTCTTTGTCATTAGTTATAACAATAAACATTAATTTACAAAAAATATGATTATCAATTAATTTTATTCTTTGCATTCTGATTTAATTATATACTAATATAATAATTGCTTCAACTGAAATATGGTGATCAGGTTTTTCAAATGTTTCTCATGGATACATAATAATTCACAGACTAAAGATTTAATTAATCTTAGAGTTTATAAAAGTGTTGATTGGAACGTGTAACAAATCAATATGTAAAAATAATTAATTTAAAATCTCAGATTATGTGTAAGCTTATAATATTTTTACTTAAATAGTCGATAAAGATACTATTAGAGGAGCCTGACTGACACAAAAAGTACTCTTATCTCATGGCTTATTTCAGGAATAACAACAAACAGTCGAGGCCTTTGGGGGATTGTGACAAAATGTAGCAGGTAAACCTGATTATGATGCTTTAAAAAAGAAGGCTAACGCAATTAGCGATCATTATCCTAATTGAAGTAACATTTTTCAAATAAATGATGTAAATGCAGTAATTTGTCGATTTGAAGCCAAAGCGGTTACAGAAAGATGGGGCTGGGGTTTCGGGAGTAGGCAAGGTGTTGGTGAGGGAGGGGGGGGGGGGGAGGGTGGCCAGAATTAAGCCGGTTAATTTTTTTTTTTATTTCGCCGAAACCCAACCCTAAGCAGCGCATGCGCAGAAATAAAAAAAAAACGGGTTTATAGCCCTGAAACCCCTGATCTACCTCCGGAAAACATTCCCATTTGAATGAGATTTACGAAGTGATGTCGAGCATAAGTGGAAACCCTCCCCCCCCCTCCAAAATCATCGACCCGCCCAATGTAAATATGTACAGAGTAGTCTGGCGTAGCAGCCTCATGGTACCGGACCCGGACCCGGACCCGGACTTTCAGTAGGTTTGAATCGCTGCAATGTAGGCCGCTGCAAAATAGCCTGACAGCCTCGGTTCCTGATCCTTGTGCCATCTGTACAAATTGTCTCGTGAGAAGATTTTTTTCTTAATCGTTTTCTCAACACCACAAACGGATGCAAATAAAAGGAAATGAGACGGTGAACCGATTGGTGAAGGCGAGTCTTCTTGGAACGAGCAGGCCATGGTGGGGAAACAGGTGATAATGGCTACTTACCTTCCGAATGATGCGTCGTGTCAGACTTTCAGATGAAGCCGTGGCACCGAGTAAGCTAAAATGGCATCTTGAAACTGAACATCCATCTCTAATTCGGAGAGAAGGGAATTATTTTAAGCTGCTGCTGGAAGGTAACTTGAAGCGAGCAAATCTTATGACCAGAAGTGTGGAGGTTTCAGACAATGCACAGAAGGAAAGCTGTGTGGTAGTCCACCTCCTCACAAAAGCAAAGAAACCACATGCTATTACAGAATCAGTAATTCCTCCAACTTGCAAAGAAATTAAGATTATGTCACATAGTGATGCTGCGGAAGGAATTAGTAAAGTTCCACTTTCAAACGACACTATTAGTTGATGTATCAATGATATGTCAGATATTAAATCATCCATAAAAGTGAGGTTAATAGCTGACAAATGGTTTTCTGTTCAAGAGGATGAACCAACTTATATAAGTGGATTTGCTCAACCTATTTCTATCATCAGATTTGTAGACACAGACAATATAAAAGAGTGCCTTTTCTTTTGCAAAGAGTTACCTGAGAGGACTACAGGTGAAGAGGTATTCAATATAGTGAACAGTTATGTGGAGAGAGAAAATGGTCAAGACTCTCTTCAGTGGTCAAAATGTATTGGAGTTTGTTGTATTGATGGAGCAGCATCTGTGGTAGGAAAAACAAAATGGTTCATAGCTCAGGTTAGAAGGAAAAATCCTTCAACCACTGTGACATACTGCGTGATCCATCCTGAAGCTCTTATGGCCAAATTACAACCAGATGAACTAAATGATGTAATGGAGCAGGTTATTAAGATGGTTATCTTCATTAAGAAATGACCTCTCAGGTCACGTTTATTTTCTGTTCTATGTTTAGAAATGGGATCAGAGTTCAAATCTCTATAGTTGCACGCACAAGTTTGATGGCTGTCAAAAGCGAAGATACTTACAAGAGTCTATGAAATGCATCAAGAATTGAAAGTCTTTTTCACACAAGAGGACTCTTATTTTCTTAAATTTATGTGACATATACTGGTATGCAAAATTTGCATATATTGCTGACATATTTGGCTTACTGAATATGTTAAATCTTGAAATGCAAGGCAGAGATGAAAATATTCTCACCCTCTCTGATAAGCTGAATGCCTTTACTGCTACGTTATGTTTGTGGAGAATAAGACAGAAATGGTCATTTGGATATGTTTACCAATGTTGCACAGATAGATCCAGCAGTCAGGGTGAAAGAATTTATTGAACAGCATCCAGTGTTGTTTCAGGATAATTTGGAATGTTATTTTCCACCAACAGAAGTCAGTAATTCTGACTAGATCAGAAATCCGTTTTCAAAAGCATCATGCGAAAGTGCTGAAAAGTTAGGAATACAAGAACAGACAGAATTGGCAGAAATAAGTATGGACAGAAACTTAAAAATTAAATATTCTGAAATAACATAGGAGAAGTTCTGGTTGCTTGTGGAAAGGCAATACCCTGCTATTGGCTCTCAAGCAATACAACTTTTACTACCAATTTGTTCAACATACCTTTGAGTTGGAATTTTCAACATTAACTGTCATAAAGAACAACAAAAGGGAACATTTTAGATCAGTCAATGAAGAGCTTTGAGAATCCATAAGCACTAATGAGCCTTGAATCAAGCATCTATGAGCAGCAAAGCAGGATCCTACTAATTAAAATTAATAATACATGTATAATCTAAATAAATGTTTCTATTATTATATCTTTTGGTGAGCCTTAAAAATTTAAATTATATTTAGTGTCCTGTTGGGCCAATATGATTGAGAACCACTGAGTTATATGATAATGCAGATTATAACATAGAAAATAGAGTATATATGCATCACCAGCAGTCAAAAAATTCTTGTCACACAAAAATAATTATCATACTGGCCAACTTTGTAATTCCATCCCTTCTTGCACACTGTAGTAGGGTTTTACAGAAAGCTTATTCCACTGAATTACAACTATGGATTTAGTGATTAGTCCAATCAGTTATGACATATTGTGTTGTGGTATTAAATAAAGTAAGAAAAATTTTAAATTTTATTTTACAGCTTTGGAACACCTGGCCCTAACCAATCAGCTACCAGCAGGAACAACTGGCAAGAAATAATAGCAGCAGCTTAATTGTATTATCTTAAGAAGCAACTGTTAGTGTACTTTAATATTCATATGCCAGTACTTCGATATAAATTTGTTATTTTCTTTGCTATTTAACTGCACATTAATTAAAAACTGTTCCTAAATAAATATTACTTTGAATATTTATAATTTTTGTGCATGTCTTTTCCCTGCAATTCTTTTATATTACCTTCCATTAATAATTATTAGTCCAAGTGGAGTATCCAAGATCTGCATCATCACTTTTGCTTTATAGTTTTCACAGAATTGAATTATGGGAATATTTTTAAAAATCATTATTGAGAACAAAACTTTGTTAGATTCTAAGCAATTCCACTTTAAAAGAGGTTAACTTTCATGCACTAGTCCAGAACACTGGATCAGTATAAATAAACATTTACAGAAATTATAGGGTTAATTCAGGCATTTCCTATCATTTTATTCAGTATTAAGCAATCTAACGAAAGTCTATTTTGCCAATCTTTTTCTATTACCAACATTAAGGTTTAATCATGAGAAAAGATTGCTTTTTGACAACTTTATTTTTGAATTGTACAAGAAGCCTCAACTGGTCTTGAACCCATGGTCTGTTGGTTGCCACTTTCATGTAGTTTTTTTCAAACCAATGCTTGAAAAATGAACATTTATATTTTTGTGATGAAAGTGAAGTTGTCTTCATGAAAATTCTGAATATAACATTCTTACAGAAGTCGTCTTTGACATGCTCACTTAATGCCAGGTAATCAGTATTTTCTATTAATCTGTATCAAACCTCTTAAAACTTTTGCTCACTTGACAATATTTTAAAAAGATTTAAAGATAAAATGTATCAGTTAAAGATAAACAGAAAAATTGCATATCCCTATTTCTAAACAATTAGTCTTTGATACATTTTAGCTGAAAGACAAACATACAATAGAAACCTGTCCAAAGCATGCAAATTAGCTAGGAACCTGTTGACAGCATCTCTTTTTTACCAGTCCCATTTTTCTTCCTTTTATCAATGAAAGGCCTGACATCATCACTTTTGTATTTTGGATTTTTGCATTATTTATTGGTAGTGATGAACAGTGTTGCCCTAAAATTTAATTTTTGAGTATTTGCACTTATCAGTCAACTTTCAACTTAACCACATAATGTTAAAGAGAATTTTTACTGGTTTTTTTTCTTCCTAACATCAAAGAAATAAAAAAGCAATATGCAATTTTTCAAGGTTCAAAACATTTGATGGCTCCATGACCTGTGATGCACTTTACTAGGAACATTTCAAATAAAATTCAGCTAAAATAACACTGCCATAATAATACCTGGCTGTTTTATTTTGAATGCCCCTAGTGTAAATAATGATTACAAACATTAAATTGACAACCTTCAAAAATCATGTGTCAAATGTGGAATTTTGTTCTATATTCCAAAGAAGCATTTATTTTTAAAGCAAAATCAAAAAGTCTAAAGTACTATACCTTTCATATTTTTGACTGAAAAATAAAGGAATTTAATACATCTTACAATTGAAACATTAGGTATATAAGGTATAGACTATTATACAAACATATTCTATAAAAATAAATGTGGAAGGATGTCTGGACATGTGTTATAGGCTTTCAGAACACACCCAAGCACATATTGAAATATATATCCAGAACAACACAAAATCACCCATATCTAAAGACAGACTGTATTAAACACAAAGAAAAATGAATTTTACCTCTGTAATTAAGAAATCTTTCTCAAACATCATTGCCTACAAATGTAGGTATAGTTAATGTTTTTCATACTGAAATATAAGGCCAGCTTACAAACATTTTAAATATTACTAGGTTTGAGAGATTTACTTTTATCTTTAGCATTTAAATTCACAGCTAGGATGTTTACAAAAATATTTATCTTATAAAGAAACATCAAAACAGGGAGGGTATAGAAGATGAAATAAATTTATATGTGGTAATGTTTATAAAAATATGTATTCCAATAATACAACACTGTAGATGTTGACATGCTGCACAGTTTAATAGGACTCAGATATGTTAACTGTTGAAGAACTTGCTCAAGTCGATACTGCAGATCTTGCACTAAAACCATGGTAAGATTTACAATATTTAGTTCAGGGGCAAACTTTCTTTGCACTGCATAGTGAAAGCATCTTCAGATTCATCACATCTTTGTTTCATGGTTTTTTCTTGGAAATTTTTAAAATCTCCATATCCTGACATAAAAATCTTTTGCAATAAACTGATAGCCACACAAACACCTGCTTTGATACTATCTTTCTCCCACCATTTCCTATCCTTACTTTCATTATCTAATCACTTTTGTTTGTCTTATTTAATATAAAACTAGTATTTAATTTATAAAAATATTTTCTTAAAATCATTTTAATTACAACAACAGCATTTGGAAAACATAAATTGTAAAAATTTGTATTTATTGAGATGAAAATAGTTACTTTATGTTAAAATTTTTAAAAAATCGAAATCAAAAATATTTTAAAAAACAGAAAATCTTCTTAAAGAAAACAATCAAACTTTTAGCCCTATTCAAGTTTAATTAAAATTTTCAAAACATACACAAATGAATTTTATTAAAATGCATTATAAAGAGGGCTAAATTTTTAACTGCAATTTCTATTGTTATCATCATTATACTTTCCAACTTACAGGAATAATTATTTATAAAACCTACTTGAAGGTGAAGTGGTTTTCCTCTATGAAAAGTAATAGTGCAAGGGGCCACAAATACACTTAGGTTAAAGGTAGACTATAATTTCAGATCAAAACTAAAGATGTGATAAATTGCTCAAGAGGGAACATGTTGCTATTATTACCTGCAGTTGATGTGAGCTGTTTTGACAAGTTAAGCACATACACATTCATCGAAAAATGTTCAACTAAAATAAAATAAACTCAACAAGCCAGTTAAGTGGTGGAACAGTGTAATCAAAGACAAGTTTTTGTCTGCTGATAATTAAAAAAAACGTCCTCACAGTGCAATGATAATGAAGCCAACACAATGATAGTATGTTTTTACCAAAACTTGGCTAAAAGGTCTGATAAAAGAACCTGCTGGAGTTGATGGAAGATCTAATACTGCAAATGTGATAACACTTGAAGTTAAAAAGGCAGAGAGATCAATGAAGCCATGATTTGTTTACAGATAGGTCAGCTTTCAGTGTGTTTCATTATGGAAACATTTTAAAATTAATGGTAGATAGAAACTGGTTTCAGTTTCTATGCAGCCTTGCTTGCTTTCAGATTAAATTCAGTAACAAATTATTCTTTGTTAAAGAATTTTTACATAAAAGTTAAACAAATAACTCGATGACACATTGTCCCCATAGAAACACCGGCTATGATAAATCATTTTAAAACAAACTAAAAATTAAAATTTCTGCAAAATATTTTTTTTTAATTAAAATAGAAAAGCTGCAAAAAAAGGGGGGAATCTATTGTTTAAAATATTATTTAAATATTTTTTCCAATTATTCAAGCAATGATGCTCTATGGATATTTATTGCAACTATATTTACAGAAAAGGGACATATTTTCAAATATCAGTTAAACTGATGCTAATGGCTATTGGGAACCAATTTAGTTAACCCATGCAAGCGGCATGATTAGGTTCCTAATGGGGTTTTTCTAGGTACCGTAGGTTTCTTCCCAATCAGAGAGAATCTTTATCTTTTGGTAAAACTTAGCCTGTCCCTTGCACAGATGATGCAGGATGGTTACTTCCAAGATGCTAAGCTACACAGAGTTTAAAGGGTAGACACACAGGTGCAAACAAATAACATCATCTAGTAAAGAAAAAACTTTGGTTTTCTTTCCTGTAAGGCATGTTTAAGTACACATTATCATAAGTAGTTTACAAGTATCTTTCAGATAATCTCACATGTCAATAAGTCAATGTTCTTCCTGCACAACAGGTGGTGCACAGGATTGTATTACACCCAGTTTTTCATACACCAGTTAACCTTTTACAGGTAAAAGAATCTTTAGAAACCAGGCCATGAATCAGAGTGGCAGCCATTTGCTTTGTGCATGAATACTTTTAACCACTTGTCTGCTGAAGCCTATACTCTTAAGTATAGTCTGTAATGATTGGATCTTAAAAAGAAAATTTTTAATGTAATATAGAAGACTGTGTAAGATTCAGACAGTTTTTATAAAATACTAATTTGTATATCTATTTTTAAAAAAAATGTTTAAGTGGTTTTTTTTAGTCTTTAAATATCAAGGTACCAGTGCAGTACTGGCCACCTTTTTTTTCCCATGTCTCCTTCCTAAACAGTTACTGAATGGAAAGTAGGGGAGACCAGAGCTAGTAGTTACAGCAACAGTAATTTCTAATTACCGCATAGACGGTACTGAAGTTTGAAATATAGAAACTTAACCCTATTTTCAATCTTTTCTTCATTGCGATCACATTTAAAATAAAGTCTATATCCCCTGATAAAAAAGGGTTCAGTTAAAATAATTAGTGTGTGTATAATCAGGAATAAAAATCCATATCAACACTGGGAATCTAGGAAATGACAGACTTACGTTTTCAGAGATTTTATCAGCTTTATAGATGAGAACACGGCACATGCCTATTTTCTTTTAAATATCAAAATAAAAAGCCCATTCTTAGCTTAGTTCAGTGGTGGAATTGCTCTAAGTAAGAGACTTGGTATTTTATGACTGGTTAAATGTATTCAAACTAAAAATTAATCTAAATTTAAAAGTTCCAAGACAAAATTTACTGACTTATATTGCAGATTCTGTTTTGTTTTTGAGGAAGACTGCTGTTGTTATTTTCCCCTTTACTACAAAACTTTTCAAAATGTTTTTTTTTTTTAAACAGGTGACAAAAGAAACAGAAGAAAAACAAAGTTATTTTTTGTCATCATCATCATCACTCACCATGCTCTCTGTTGCATCTCTCCTCATCTTCTCTCTGGTTAGCTGTTGTAGCACCACCCAGGTGACCATGAAGCTTTCTCAGAACTGGAATGGAAATTTTGAAGGAAAATTCATTGTTCCACTAAAGACAGGTATCATAGCCTGGCAGCTGAACATAACTTTTGATGAAGTTGTTACAAATCTTCAGGTTAGATTCATGATCAGCACCAGTGTTTTCTTCACTCATTGTTTTCCTTACTATGTAAAAAAAGAGATAAAGAAAATGCAGAAAGTTCAGGCTGCAAAGTTCAAAGGTCATTGTCGTCCCTGCTTTTCTTAAAATCTGTGTAATTTAAACTTGAACATTTCAAATTTAGTTTATTATGTAACAGAGTTTCATGAAAGATAAGTATTATATAAAAGTATCAACAACAGATCAGATATATTGAGTAGTAGAGGAGTGTTTTCAATAAAGACTCAATTAATTCCAATCTAAGAGAATTTAACCTCTTGATAGTTTTGCAAGCAAAGCCATGGCTTTCCTACCAAGACCAGCTGTTGTTGTATGGTATTTGTAGTGTTCTAACATCACTACTTTTTTCCACATTGATGCTGTCTTAAGCTGAAGCATAAACAATTAGAATACATATATGATAAAACTGAGCTGTAGCGTTGCTTTAAAAGTAAAAATATGCTGTTGAATTAGCAAGAGAAATGATTTCAAACAATATGATAAAAGAGTAAGTAATACAAAGTACATTCAAATGAAACCCACTGAGTAAAAGTTTACAAAAATTCTATTGCAGCCGGGTTTCATCTGAATATCTCATAAGTATCAGTTCTGATACAAATATGAAACAGTTCTCAAGTATATTGATATGATTCAAAGTAACAAAAGTTCCATAAATTCTTATTTATGAAGTGCACAAATAGTGTCTCTTATCAAACATTTCTGTAACAATCTATTTATTTCTTGTATCAGTTGTACCTTAATTAAAAATACACCTTTTCTTTCAACAGGGTTCTTACAATTATTGTACTTAATGTGCAATATAGTATTTATTATAAGCATGAATGGATATTGTAAAGTAATTAATACATATTTGGAGTAAAACTCAACTTACTGCCTCTGAACTAAACCTAAATCTTTGTATTCAGCAATGGGATGGTTACTGGGTATTCACAGATCCCACATCTGCACTTGGGTACAAGCTAACAGACAAATTCAATGGTCAGGGAAAAACATTCTCCATAGTAAACAAAAACTTTAAGGGGATCCACAAAGCTGGAAGCACACTGGAGATAAGAATAGGAGGGAAATATTCAGGCAGCAAAGCTCCATCTGCTACAGCAGTCTTCATAGATCTCTCTAAGAAGAAACAGACATTGCCCTTATTTCCATCCAACATCCGTAAGTATATTTTAAAATTTTGCAAAAAAAAAAAAAACAGTTCATACAAACAATTTTTAAATGTTTCATATTTTCTTTTTCAAAACTAGTATATGAAAACATTTTGGAAAAATTAGAATGTAGACATGCCAGGAATTAAAGGTATAAAAAGCATATGTACATTAACTGTTTATCCTAATATCAATTCGTTATATAATGAATATAGTAAAGTTATATTGGATCAAACTTTGAGACACGGAAATGTTTTTCCATCAACTACAATGCTACATTTCTGTTACATTTACATAGTAACTTTGCTGCCCAACTCCACAGCTATTCATTCTGCATCATCGTATGGAAGAATCTTTTTCTTGGTGAACCCTGTCCCAACTTTCAAGGTCTAAGGATATCTCACAGCACTGAGCTAGAAGGGAGAGGGGTGGGGTATCAGTCTTGGGGACCAAGCAAGTTAACAGATGGGGACTCAAGGTGTGAGCAAGTCAAAAGATACTTGCCGAGCCTCCATCACATATCAAAAGTGGGGTACATGGCCAGCTAGTGAAAAAGAATAAGAAGAAATAGGGGAGAATCAAAGGTTTAAACACAATAAATGTAAAAAATAGTTGCAACAAAATAATATCAGATTTAGTAGTGAAAAGAAAGCACTGCATCTTTAGAATAAATTATGCAAACTCTTACTTGTAGTCTGCAGTGGAGGAAAAACTCAACATTATTTGCATATTTAAAGCATTTATACTGCTTATTTAGCATTTAGCATAACTGTTATTGGTGGAATCTCATGTTAAGTTTATTGATTAGTAGTTTCTTTCCTGAAATACGATGTTCAGCATTAGATGAGAATAATGTCATACTCTTCCACGTGTACACTAAAGTTAGAATTTGTCAATGCAAAAAAGGCTTTGTGGCTTCTGATATTCTATATACATAGCAGAAGTCACTATATGACATTCAGCCAAGAACTGAGTACATCTTATACAAAAATACCCCTGTTGCTACCAAATTTGCTCAGCATAACTCAATAATTCTCTTTTCTAAATAGAGTCTTGGCTATCTTTAATAAACTTGACTAGAATTATTTAAAATTAAACTACCGAGTTATATTCCAAAAATGTTAATTAATTAATGCAATGAAGCAAACCAACCACAGCTATTGTTCTTGTATTAATTCCAGCTGACCAGAAAACGAAATACAACTACTGTGAGGTACTTATGAAGTCTATCCTGTTTTATGAAGCTCAAAGATCAGGAAAACTTCCAGCTAACAATAGAATCCCCTGGAGAGGTGATTCTGCACTGGGTGACCATGGCAACAATGGAGAGGATCTCACTGGTGGATGGTATGATGGTAGGTGGTCTTTCTTCCTTTGTATTTTTATGAAAATTATCAAATTCTAACCCTCAATATCATCTTTCATTAAAAGGTTTTTTGAAAAGTTAACAATAAGTAAAAAAAGACTTATTTTTTAATAAAATCCACAGACCTGAGTAACTACTAAGCATAATTTGCCAAAATGATAATATATGTAAACCACCAATTGTCTTCTCTTAAAATGTGACAGTCAAAATACAGTTACAAAATATTTATTTGACTAACAAAATCTTGCTCTTTATAATTTATAAATTCTTTTTCCTCTGTAATTTTTGATTGGTTGATAACTAAAAACTCATGTAAATGTATAACTTGTAACCTACTCTGTATGCATTTTTGTTGTTGTTTTGTTTGTTAGTCATTTGTTCTTATTTATTTAAATGGTTAACAGAGTTAATTTAAGCTGTACATACTAAAGAATGTAATTATTTAATTAGTTTGCATAATGGGCATATCCGACATGGTCAGCTATCTTCAGTCCTGGTTTAGTTCCTATCAGATGGGAAGAATTAACCACAAAGAGTCATATTTATACTTCTGTAATAAATACATTAAAAAGGCTCATATAATATGTATACATGGCATTCAAGTGAATACTGACTGAAATAGCATCACCATAATGGTATCTGGCCAGGTTTCATTTAGACATTCTTTATGTGTGTATTATATGAGCCTTTTAAATATATTTAGTAAAGGTTTAAAAAAATAATACATTCTTTTTTTAGTGAGCAGCATTTTATTTCTTCCTCACAGCTGGAGACCATATAAAGTTTGGCCTGCCAATGGCATGGTCCACTACAATGCTTACCTGGAGTCTCATCAGATACAAAGATGCCTATGAAAAGTGTGGTCAGCTCCAAGCCATGTTGGACTGCATCAAATGGCCACTAGACTATTTCCTAAAAGCACATGTTGCTTCACATGAGCTGTATGTCCAGGTAAGATGGCAATTTAAAGTGATCCCCAAAAAATAACTTTTAAAGAAATGATAATTTAAAACAAATAAAACTTTTGTTTGAGTATATCTTGAATATCTTCAATGGTTACCCACTTTCTTTTATCATAAAATGATGTTTCAACGAAAACTAATAAATTCTTCATACTCTACATTAACAAAAAATTTCCAGTCAACTACAATTATCGACAAAATCTGATATGGTTTAAAGTGGGGCTATGTAGAATCTGAAACAAGCTTGTGTGTGCTAGTAATTAAGAAAACATTTCCACTTTAAAAGGAAACACCTGTATTAAAAATATTCTTTGTTTCTTTTTTTTGATTAATAATTATTACTGGAATTTTTAGTATCAGGGTCTGTGATGACTCTGAATGTTTTTTCATCGGACATCTTTTAGCCACGTTCTAGTGCCAAGCATTTTGTCAATATGTAGAGAGCTGAGTGTTTCTGTGACAGACAGAAATGTGTTCCAGATGGCATACAACGTTTTTAAAATAGTCAGAGATACAGCAAAGGAAAAATACTATGCATCAAATTAATAGTAGTTCAAACATACCAAATAGTCTTCAAAATCTTTTCTGAAGTGTTTCATTTTTCTGCACCAGTCTGATTTTCTTTGCATGACAGAAATATTTTGCAGTTTTTGTTCATTCTTCTAAAATTTGTTTATCTACTTAATAACTAGGTAGCTCAGAAACTGATTTACAGAAGTCTGCCCGTAATCTTTGGGCTGCCTTTAACAAGATTATCTTTACTGTTCAGCGCAATATGTATGGTTTTTTTTTAAGTATAATGCTCTTTTACTTTACAAAAAAGCAAAGAACTAAACTAATTTATTTAAAATTTCTTTTTTTGGCTCAGGAATTTCTAGATGGTGAGACATGGTAATAATTTTGGTTACATTGTATTTAATGCAAGTCTCATCATAGCTGGCAAATTGTTGATGCAAAACTTTAATTCATAAAAAGGAATGTGTCCAATTGTTTGTTGTAATTTAAGGTTGGAAATGGTGCTAAGGACCATGGATACTGGGGTAGAGCAGAAGAGATGACAATGGACAGGCCTGCTTACAAGATAACAGAATCTAAACCTGGAAGTGACGTAGTGGGTGAAACTGCAGCTGCAATGGCTGCTGGTTCAATTGCTTTCAGAGATGTCAGTAAGTACAGTGGTACTTACTTTCTTTGCAGCCTTTGTTTCATCTTGACTTCTTTAGCTTCTAGCATCTGATTCCATTGTATTTCTTTTAGCTAGAGATATAAAAACAACTGAAAATATGAAAAGAAAATTTATTCAGAAAAACCTGGAATCCAAAGTCACATACCATGCACAACGAAGGCTGGATTGAAGAAAAACCAAAAAATCTTGCTGAAAAAAAAAACAGAAACTGATTTCAAATTGAAATAGCTACCTACACTCACCTTCCATTTTAAACTGTCCTACAAAAGTATATATTGTATACTTTATTTTCAAAATATTTACTAAATAAGACGACAAGCTTCCTCAGTGTTCCATAATAAAAATACAATGTTCAAATATGGATAAACACTGTATGATACTGGGTTTTCACTCAAATAATTAAAATTTTTATTAAAGAGAGATTATTTTTTAAAGTTGGTAAATATTCCTCTTCAAAGCATCTTTATAAATGTTTCTGCAATTTCTTTTAAAATAGCTATTCAATTTATTTTATATTATAATTTGTTATTAAATGTATGAATTATAAACTGTGATTTCAAAATGATTTTTATAGTTCAGTGTGTTGATAATGTATATCAGAATTTTGTCTTCCTATAAATTTATTCCCCCAAAAAATTTGTATATAAGAATGGAAAGCTTTTTGACAGTTGCTATTTACAGAATTGAGAGAGCTGTTCAGACATCTCCATCACCACATAACTGAACTAGCAAATAAACCTGTATTTCAGTGGTCATTCTCTTTTCCCATATCAGAATTAGACCTGAGGAAGCCTTTTCTTGATGCACAAAGTTCCTTACGCGTGCAGCTTGTATTTTTGCACCGATAACTTTGTTGGTTGGGTTTTGTTGATCCATTGCCACCTGCTTAACAAGACTGATTAGCAACCAACAGCTTGCAGCTCTGTACAAAAATAAAGTCAGTTGCAAATGAAATCGACCCCAATAGTTGCATATCAAGACAGTCCTTTTCAGGATTGATGATGGTGATGGAGAATTATAACTAAAATTTGGGTTCATTAGTTAGTTCTATTACTAATAACAGTAATGGGTAAAGCCTGGAATAACCTTCATGTATCCATTTCTTATATGCTAATGCTTTTTGATAAGGACAAAATTTAATATTTTCCTTGTTCAATGAGTGAACAAATTCTAACAAAAATAGCTTTTACTTTCTAGATGCAGCTTACTCTGCAAAACTCTTATCCCATGCAAAACAGCTGTATGAGTTTGCGGACAAGTTCCGAGGAAAATACAGTGACAGCGTAGCAGAAGCTGCTGGTTATTATAGGTAAGGTTCTTCTGATGTGGTTTATTTCAATAATCTCTGGCATCATCAGGATAAAGTTCTGCAAAGAACTGAAACTGAAAATACTCTTTCTTGTGAAAATTGGTTGTATCTATAGAAGCGGGCACTGAAACCAGAGAGTTTCTTCTGGCACACAGATTCACAGTAGTATTAGTAGTAGTAACTGGCATAATTCCAATTCTTCACAATGATCCGCTGTGGCTGAACAAGTTTACTATCCACCAAAAGTCCTTTATAAAACAGATATCAAACCTCGAAGAACTTAAGACTGGTTTCAAGGTTTTATTTAGTTAGTTTTTAAACCATTTAATGGTGGGTGACCAGTAAATCAGTGACCAGACTACCATACTGCTAAGGCTGAAGGCTTAAGGTTGAGGTCATTTTAATTTAATGTATTTCTGTAGCATAGTTACTTCTTGCCATCCACATCTAAAATTGAAGGGCTCTACTAAGAATTTTCCTGCCAAAGTCAGCAATGACAACTCTTCATAGCACACGATAAGCAATGCTCTCTGGCAAATAACTGTGGTGCTATGGTCTGTTGCCAGACCTTTGTGGAGGCTGGTGGTGACCAGATTTTAGAGCTGCTGCAATGGTAGGTAGCTTTATTTTGAAATAGTTCCCATGAATTTAATATTAGCTGATATCAGAATTACAAATATTGGCAATGACTGAATTTAAACAGCAAAAGAAATGTCAAGTTTTTTCCTAACATCCAATAACAAAACAAAAGGAAAAACTAACTTTCAACAAAGCCATCATTAAGAAGCTGTTGACACAGGTGATTGTGCCAAAGTATCTGTGTGCTTAACATATTACATTAATATTTCTCATAGTAAAGTTCAATGAAAACAATACAGTATTTAGTTCTGCATTCTAGCTAGTATTTTGATGGTTACTTGGCATGTAGCAATACTAAAAGTACATTAGTATACTTTTGCAAGTTTCTTCTTAGTTGATGCAACTCTTGAATGATTATTACAAGCTTTACTGTCTAAAAGCATGTTGAAAAATGCCATGGTGGTACTAGAATCAATACAAAACATTTAAAGCAAGCCCAAAACATGTGTCGTCTGATTTTTGGCCTCTCTGACCTTACCTAAACAGTTCCAACAGAGGGATTAAGTAAACCAGTGTCATAAGCTAATTAAAGCACTATAAATTATAAAATTCTAAATGTTCATGTTATATTTTATAAATAATTAGTTTGAACTGCATTCTCAAAACAGAGCCTGACTTAGAATCTCTATGAAGAAGAGAAATTTTTTATAAATAAAATGTTTACCAGCTAAGTAACACATGTAACCTCAGCTACAAAGAAAAACTTTTGCTGCCTAGTTCATCCTACAGACATTTTCAAGATGAAATATTCAAAATGTCTTCAGTTAAAGAGTGCACAGAAATTTTCTTACATAAATCACCAAATAAAAAATCAGTTTCCATAATGCACAGTTGAACTATTATTCATTAAATAACACACAAAAAGTAATTGTTTTTATCAGCAATCGTTGAAATATCATTCTAAGATGCAACTTAGGGATATTTAAATGAACCTAGCCAAAATAGCATCACCATAATATGGGTTTCATATCAATATCCCCATTATATAACATCAGACTTTTAAAAATAAGATTATTGTGGTGGTTCTGGATGTTGTCACATAGATCAATTCAAGAGCCTTTTATCTCTAATGTGTGAACACCCAAAACCCACTAGCATTTACCAACCAAAGAAACATTTTTTAGGATAAAGTGTATATATATAGTTTTTTTTTAATTCTTTCTCTTCTGACTTTCTATATATCTAATTGCTAACCAGGTCAAGTGAACTCAAGACTACACTCAGTTACTATAGCAACCACAGCCTTTATCAATGAACTATCATCTTTCCCAAGTGCAATGTTTGCTTCCACCATGACTGATCCAGAATCTGAACTGCCAGCTTACAATAGAAGCCTATACATAATGAATCTCTTTTGAATGATAGATCCTTTGGATATGTTGATGAAATCGCATGGGCAGGCTTGTGGCTCTATAAAGCTACAAACATTACATCATACCTGAAAACTGCTGAAGATCTTCACCAGGGTGGAGCTGCCTGGGGTGCATCATGGGATGATGATCAAGCTCCCAACAATGTAAGTTGCACATTAACTTAAATCTCTATTTTAATTACTCAAGTGCTTCAGTTTTGAAAGCTTTTTCCCCACCCAACTCTTAGTGTTCTCCTTGATGGGTGAGTGTGAAAAGAGCAATTGGTTTTTCATTAGTCTCCTGCTAACTGTTAATCATAGATGTTAATTATGTTGTCAGTTTGCCAAGTTAAAAAAGAAGTTTGAATCAACATTCAGCATTTTTTAAATCTGTATTTATCTACAAAATATACAATAAATTTTATTTTTAAGTTTATAGAAGTATGTAAAGGAATGAGATCATATGGATAAAGTATAGTTCAGTGGAAGACTGCTAGGGTTAAAAGCCTGAATTTAATTCCCACTGACTCAAGGTGAACCTCCATGTAATGGTTTCTTCTTGCTCTTCTTTACCAGCTGCTTGTGTGGGTTTTCTCCAATATCTAGAAAATGAAGAGTTTTGTTAGTGATTTTTCCATTAAAGCCAGAATTGCTGAGCTTTGTGCAACACAGGACTGGGGACACTTTTTGGCAGAGCACTATACTCCATTACCAGGACTGTCTCCCTTATAGGCATCTAACATAAAAAATGGAAAGATTAAAATTCTAGTTCTTGCACTCATCCTGCAGTCACTCAGAAAAACACCACTGATAGAATCAGCCACATTTAATAGGGGAAACTAGGGATAAAAAAAGGGATAAGTTGTAACATGACCTCTGTTATAAAGAATTATTTCACTATTGACATTCTACAGATATAAAAATCTGCACATAGGATCACATGACTTTCACATGATTTTATAATCATGTAATTCTGGAGAAAAGCAGAGAGAGGCCATTTTGATAACTGGAAGCATCAAAATGTTTTTGGCTCCTACATATTTCTTTATTTAAAACTATATAAACTTGATATGTCTAATATTAATATCAGTTTTAAGTAAACTATGAATAGCTACTTCTATAAGTCACTAAATTTTATTAGTTAAACATCAAGGTGTTATACTATGATCCGATTGTGTGTGCATGGAGCTAGTTGCAACAAAAGATGCTCCAGGTGGTATATAAATATAAATCAAAATATTTATTAAGATCCCAATAGCATGTCATCTGATAAAAATTAAATCCCTAAAATTCTTTGTTTGTACTAAACAAAAGACATTTGAAATACAATGCAAATATTTCCTTAGTAAAGATACAATGTTGACAGGCATTACAATTTCAAATATTGCTTTTTATTTATACATCAATGAAAAGGCATTCCATATAAAATTATTGGCCTAATATATCAGAAAATTTTGGAATGTAGATAAGCTCCCCAAAAGTTGGAAAAAGTTAATTTTATTACAGCTTGCCCCAGTCTCCCCTACTCCAGGTCAACATGCATTCTTGGAGATATATAATAAGCAGGACCTTTGACACTTGAGCTCTTGTCTAGTATAAACTATGCAGAGTTAAATCATAAAATCTAAACTTAACTCAGAACAAGTGCAAGCTTGAGGTTGTTTATTATTGCATTTTGTCCGTGTGTTCAAGAGGGATGAAAAGTAGGTATATTAAATAATATGAAAGATGTCTTTGATCTCTGATCTCTGTATATGTAGCAAAATTTCATCATGGCTACACCATTTTAAAAATAAAATCGCTTAGCTAAAAAATCTTCAGTGCAATATCCAAATCATTTATTACAGGTCAACACACTTTCTTCTCTTCATCTGCTGGCCTCAACCTAAATTGGACTTCATAGAGAAGAATAAAATCTAAAGAACCATACCAAATTAAACCTAGCTGAAATTTAAAATAAAAATATTGTTCTATACCCATACTGAGATCAGACTGTTGTTGTTCGTATGTTAAGAAGTCTCTCTTTCTATGACAAAATTTCATACATTCAGCATCTGCTATTTAGTGTAATAATTTTAATATGAATGCAAAAAAAACTTTGATATGGGTGGACAATAGGGCAGGTTGATGTTGACACAGGAGTGTGAGTAAGCAATCAGTAGTTGCATTTCCATGTATAATACGTTAAAATCACAAATATATGAGTTTAACTTGAATATCTTTTTGCGGATTTTGAAATAACTGTTTAATTTTACTTTTTCACTAGTGTTTTCGGTGCATGTAACCATTTTTTTTCAACTGTCCTTGTCTTGCTATGCTTTAAAAGTCAATGTTACGGACCACTGCGTGTCCAGCCCCCTATTATATATATTTATAGTTTAAGGACGGTTCTCTGTGTTTATTTTAGAAAATATACGGTGTATTGCCTTGCGCCGACGGCGGACTGGAATCTTGCTTATAGTGTCATTGCGAGGCCGTGTTTTGCATAGTAACTTACTCTGTAATAATAATTATTTTAGTGAGTGTTTCTATTATTATCATCGGAAAAAGGGGGGAGGATTATGAGTATATTACAAGCTGAAGACAAGAGTTTGTAACATCATTAATTTATATATCAGATTTTAATATTGAATTTAATTACATTTAAGGTTGTCTGAGATATTTTTGAAAAAATGCCGAAAGTGAAAACAACGCCGCTAACAAGAAAGAAAAGTGAAGAGAAATATGGCGGTGGTCCTTGTGATTTAGTGCTCACAGATCCCAGCACCTACAGACAATTGATTCAATATTATTATTATTATCTAGAATGTGCCGATCCCTGTGCAGATTTTTGGGCTAAAGTGCAGCATGTTACCAGGGACTTGAAATCAATTTGGTTGTCTGTGAATCCAAGATTACCATTAATTCATGAAAAATCCATTGACAGAAAAGTTAAAGATCTCTTTGTGACTGTGAAAGACATAAATCGCAAGCATGCTAAAGCAAATGCTAAGCGTAATCTGGATTCTAAGTTGGACAAACTCTTTGATATATCAGCCTGTTCCTGTCCTCTGGAAATTGTGCCTTGCAACGATTCTAGGATATATTGCAAAAAAGACAAATGCACAAAAGAACACATCATCTGCGTTTGTCCAGCAGCTGCAAAGGTGCCAATTGAAGAAAGAGCATATCTTCGAGATCAGCGTTCAAAAACAGGACCCAAGGGAGCATTTCAGATGTCTTCGGTGGACATATCTGCTGCCAAAAGAGATAGGAGAGCTAAACTGAGAGAGCAACATGTTATCTCAGGAGGACATTGAATTAGCAGGACCTTCTACACAGCCTACAGATATCCCTGAACAATCAAATTCTGAGGTTCGTGTTTTTTTTTTCTTTGCCTTAGTATATATGAACTAAACGATCATTACCTTGTATGCTATGTTAGTATTTCGAATCACAACTACTTCATGCAAAAATTAATGCATTTTTTTCTTGTATCTTAATCTGCTGAAGAAGTAAGTAATATCCCTATCTAATCTTTTGTGATTCTTATATTTTCAGGGAGATGAATGGCAGCCTAACAGGAGGACTTCAGGAGACTACAACCTTCTCAAGTTTCCCAGATATGCTTTGGAGCTTGTCAGAGCTGAATGTTCCTCCAGTCTTGGGGCAGCTCTTGGTAATGCCTTGCTCTATGACATCAAACACCTATTGAGGCCAGAGGTTGACATTAATCAAATCTTAATTGACAAGTGTAAGTTAGACAGGGCTAAATCAAAAGTAAGAGTAATTAGTGAAGAAGTTGAGTCAGAGACGAAGACACACCTCGTTTGCATGGGTGTAGATGGAAAGCTTGATGATAAAACCTTGACATATAAGAAAACAGAAGCGCAAGAAGGGGGGGGAAATGTTCTCAAAAAGTGTGTTTGCTACAGAACATCATCTCACATTCACATATGAAGATGGAAAATCTCCAGGCACCTATTTGACCCACAGAACAATACCTGTTGTAGGTGCTACTGGCGATGTTCTTGCTCAGGAAGCATTCAGTGTTCTTCAAGAATATGACAGCCTTGAGAGTATACATGCTATTCTTCTTGACAATACAGCAACAAACACTGGTTCTAAGAGTGGTTGTGGTGGTAAAGCTAGAAGAAATTCTTGGGAGGAAGCTGCACACAATTGGCTGTGCCCTTCATCAAAATGAACTTCCACTAAGAGCCCTATTTAAAAAACTGGATGGAACAACAACTGGCCCAAGAAGCTTCAATGGACCCCTTGGGAAAAGGTGCTTAGAAGATATTCATGGTGAACCACAAGTACAGTTTGAGCCAGTTCAAACACCAATTACTGATGAGTACATTCCAGATGAGGTACTGAAGGATCTCAGTCATGATCAAAGGCTTCTCTATGAATATTGTAAGGGTATCGGAGTGGGAAGAGTAGATGATAGATGGGCAGCCTGGAAAATAGGTCCACTCAACCATGCACGATGGTTAACACTTGCTATACGACTTCTTTGTCTATACACACAAGACAACAGTCCAAACAAGAATCTGACAAAATTAATCCAATACATCGTCAAGGTTTATGCTCCCTCATGGTTCAGCTTAAAGATGTCCTCTAAACTACATGATTCACCTCGCATTCTTTTCTCTACCATCAACCACTTGAAACTGATTCAGTTTGATGATGTGAGACGCATTGTAAAACAAAATATTCAGGGAAATGCTTTCTGCCTGCTATCTGCAAACTTCCTTTACGCCATGGTGAAAGATGATGATGACCAGATCAGAAATCTTGGACTTCACACAATTCTTACTCTCAGACGCAGGTAGTGTTTGCAAAATTTGTTATTCTAGATATTTTTATTTTCAAATAATATATTAAGATTTGAACAGAATACTTAGGCAACGTCTGTGGAATTTTATATTTCGAATTTTCAGAGCAAAAATAATAAGGAAATAGTTTTGATTATTAGGCCGATATTATTAATATACATTTTTTTTATTTCCAGAATGAACAGCAGCCAAGAAATGGAAAAGAAAATTCCTCCAGTGAACTGGGACGCTGACACCTGGCCAGAGCTTATTGACCTTCCTGACGCTGGTACAATGGAGCCACCAACTACACAACACTTTTCTGATGAGGAAATCCAGACCTTCATCAACAAGAGCCCAAAGCTGGATATTCCAAACCTACCATGTCATTCTCAGAGCATTGAAAGGAGTGTAAAGTTAGTGACAGAAGCTTCTCATTCAGTGTATGGGTTTGAGGCCCGACACAGATCTATCCTTACGAAACTGCTGAGCAGGAAAATGCGTCCAGTGTTTATGTCAAAAGGACATTATTCTCAGTCATATGATCATTTGTATTCCTAGTTTTATTGGGTCATTATGGAAATATATTGTTCTCTTTTCCAAATGTTATGTAACTTATGATAAAAAATATAGAATATGAAATAAACTTGAAACACAATTAAACTTTAATCGCAAATCCGTAAGCGGAACATTAACCTAAAAGCCTAATTTTTTTTTTATTGTGTACTACTTGAATAGATGCAACTACTGTATACTTACTCATATTGCGATTTTTAAAAAAGTTGAAAATCAACCTGCCCTAGTGGACAACCTGAATAAACTATCTAATACTATTAATTTTTTGAGATTTACTTATCTGATAGACATTACAAACACCTTGCCATCAGATACTTTGATTTTATTCTTTATTTAATTCACTGATAGGAGAAAGTTTTATTTTTATTTGGAAAAACCACAGCTAATTACATTTTTTGTCAAAGAATAATTTGTATGATGAGAGAGAAAAAAAAGGATTTGGTGAAGGGACATAACTTTCCATGTTTGGTTTTAGTATACAAACCATATCATTGCTATTAAAATTATTTAAATTATTTATTTTATTTGTCTTTAATCAACAAAACAGCATGAGATGAACAAGCTTGTTATTTCGTACATTTTGTTTACTTGTGTGGAATTTAATACATGCATACTGCATTTTTCTTTTGTTTTTACCTATAATAGAGTTTTACATATAAATGAATTTTCATTTTTAAATAATCTGTACAGTCAGTTTACAAGCTGGTAACTGCAGAAATTATATTTCACAAATTTTAAAATGTTTTGTGTGTATGGATGTCTTCAGAGTAATCACAGCCAATGAATTATTTTATATCAATATATGATGCTCTTTATGTTACACATGTTGTACTATTTATGAAATTTTCTTTTCTCTTATATACTCCAGGTTCTACTGTGGCAAGAAACTCAGAACATCACATATAAGCAAGATATAATTGACACCTATGTATACTGGATGCCTGGAGGAAAAATTTCATACACACCAAAAGGGCTGGCTTTCAGGCTACAGTGGGGCACACTTCGATATGCAGGTGAGTCATAAAGATTTTTTAAAGAAAAAAGAAAAAAAAATATTTCTCTTTGAAAAACCAATATTTTAATATAATAAATAACCAGAATCAGTTTTTTTATTTCCCCTTTAAAATGATTATTTTCATTATTTGACTTTTTCTTTTTAAAGCAAACATGGCAGCTGTTGCCCTGATTGCAGCTGATAATGATATTAACCCAACATTATACAGAAAATGGGCAATTAGTCAGATCCACTATGCTCTTGGAGACACTGGGAGGAGTTTTGTAATTGGATTTGGTGTTAATCCACCAACCAGACCTCAACACCGATCTAGGTAAGATAAAAGTATTAATAAAATAAAACTTTATCATGTTACATTGTACATGAAAAGCCTGAAAACCTCAAGTTGGTTTGCCAAAAGCACATTTTCCATCTGCATGCCATTTTAGCTCAGTTTCAAATAATTTAATCTACAGTCCAGGATACTAAGGGGCATCATCAGCCTAAAACATTCTAGCTTTGTTCTTCTTGCGGTCTGGGCTGAATCTACCATTCCAAATTGATTCTGATCATTGACTTTATCTTTAGCTCCTGCCCTGTGATGCCTGCACCTTGTGGGTGGGATGACCTGACCCAAAAAGGGCCAAACCCACACATCTTATATGGAGCCCTTGTAGGGGGTCCTGGAATAAATGATGAATATGTAGACAACAGAGAAGATTACGTTCATAATGAAGTGGCATGTGATTACAATGCAGGTTTTACATTAGCTGTTGCAGGTATGTGCAGTATGCAGAGATGAAGCTAATCTATTCTTGTTTTGCTTTAAATTTACTTTGTATCAAATATTTTTCAAAAATATATAAGTTATATATGTAGATACACAAACTTCACTAATAACAAAAGTAGGCAATGGCAAAATTTTATCTTTACCATTTAATGCAGTGTGATATGATATTTATAAAATGCCATTTGATGAATAGACCAGCAATTTTGCATTTCTAGCATCAAAATAAAAATACATTTCGCAATTTAACCCCTAAAGTGAAAGCAGGGGGAAAATACAATACAATAAAAATGTTAACAACATTAAAATTTAACCAAAAAAAATAAATAATCAGGTAACCAAATCAAAATTTTATATTAAAATTAGTTTGTAATTACCAAAAATTACATTTTAAGTTAAAAAAATATATATTTAATTTTTTTAAACAAATTGCTTGCTTAAATATCAATATTTTGGCTAAAGCAATAAGAACACACTAAAGATAGTTGGTTTCCTTAGCCTGAGCATGAGATAAATGGTTGAAAGCGGAGACCAACTGACCTTTTTAAAATTATCAGAAAACAATTTAGTAGAGGTAGAAGAGAGAATTGTGATAGTGAAAAAAATAACCAATGGTAATGTTGATAGTGATAGTGTAAAACAAATTATAATGAAAGGCTTCTCTTTTTCCACTGAGGGGTAGGGAATCTTAAAGTGATATGGTTTCTCATCTCTTTGCAGCTACTAGGCTAAATCACATTTTAAGTCAAAATGGTGGCTTAAAGAAAAAGTTAGCTGAATTTTTGAAAAAAAAATTACTCTTATTTCAAGCTATTTGTTATTACAATTTTAACTGGCTATTGAGTTTTTTATATACAAATCACAAAAAAACTAACAAAAAGTAAGTAAAATGTAAATAACATTTTCACTGGTTCATCTGCAATGTATAATGTTCTGCTTTTCTTCACTTTAGCTGTTCAACACTTGGCTCTGAATAATGAACTACCAACAACAACATGAGAAAATTTACATATTGTTGCTTATCTGTGAGCAACTTTGATTTGTTTGTTTGTCTTATTTTTAATGTAGAGAGTACTTTGAATAAAATAATAAGTTTTGAAAACTTTCCTTTCTTCTTTTCATCAACAAAAAATATATTAATAAGATTAACCATTCTGACTTCACTAATGATGAAGAGTGGAATCCAAACTGTGATATCACTGAACATTGATAAAAGGCACAAAAGAATGACTGTAGTTTATGCCTGATCCAAACATAAAACCTGCCAAAACCAGTCATGGTTATTCTACATTTCATTTTCATGGCTTTATACTGCATTTAATTCTAGTAACAGTCAGTATCATCGCTAAATAGATCATGAAGCAGCAGTGTACATTCTTAAGAAATAAAAACACTAACTACAGTGGATTTTCTCTTTTGTTATAATATTATAAAACAATAAAGAAAAATATCCAAACTCAAATTTATTTATGCTATTCATGAAAGAAGTTCACAGTATGGATATTTAGGTGATGGGGACAAGCCTAGGTGATTATTGGGAATTTCCGTTTATGGAACCTGCACGCCAGTAGTGTGATTTGCTGGTCATTTTGCATTAGAAATCAAAGCAACAATGCAATGTAGTAAAAGTTTGCATGACTGAGCAGCCCATATGACAGATGAGCAGTGACCCAATTAGTTGTGGACAACTCTGATGGGTGCAGCTTCCCAGCCCATGTGACCAGTATGGGCTATTTTTAGGGCACTTTTTAAACTCTCATCCTAGTTGAGCAGAGTGGACTTTTAAAAAGATAAAATCTTTCTAGATTGGTCTACAAAGCTACCTAAATTTCTATCAAAAATGAAGCCAATCTTAAAACTTTTGATTTACCTATATTCCCTTTTAAGAGCCAAAAAACAGTCTTACTCAAGTTTTTGAAAGATTGACTATATAGATGAAGTGAGCGCATATTTTGGCCAGATATCTAATAAAGACCGACCTTTTAATATGTAGCAATTAAAAATTGAAAGTATAGTTGTGTGATATCTAAATGATAAGTCCAGGCTTTAATTGCTTGAATATAAAACCTTTACATAGTTGAGAGTGTTATTCTTTTGCCTTTTAAATCCAAAGATTGTTTTAAATGTAACTACCAAAACAAACTTGTTATGAAGATCTGATATTCTGCCCATTCTGGCAGCATGAGTTAATGGTGAAAGTTATGGTTAATCTAAATATAATATTGTTTGGAGCTCATATGATCATGACTACTCAAGTACAATATAGGTAACATTGACATACATTGCCTTTTTAAAATAGTGGGTCAACAAAATTTTTGAGAAACATTTAAATTATTGACAGGAATGTATACTTACTCTCTAAATAACTTATAAATATGTAAATACTGTTTAGCAGACCATAAAGTTACTTCTTGCAGTCAGTTGCTTCTAACTCAAAAAACTATAACATTAACAAAAGTAAATATGTGCACACAGGTGGTCATGGAAAAATGTGTTCCTAGAGTTTGCAGGAGAGTGCACCACAGAGGATTGAGTCAGTACCAGTTCTGCTGATGCACATTTGACTAATTTGTTGTGGCTACATGCAAAAGCAATTAACTAACACAGGTTCCACAGTTTTTTGGTGCAAATGGATCTTTTCCTACCCAAACAGGAAAACTAGCAACACTTCTCTCCTTAAAATGCATATTTAAGGACATGATCATTCCCTTCATAGGAGGCTCATTACTATGGAATTCTCTAGATTACTGTCTTTGAACTTTTGCTGTGTTTTCCAACTTTGAATACTGCATCACATTGCTAAAGTCAAGCATTCTGCCATTTTCCAACAGTCATTACAAGATTCTGTACAGTGATGCAGGTTTTTAAAGCACATTTTGTAAACTGGTGCAAGGTGCCACCTTCATGTTTTATAATCACTGATCCTTGCACAGCAACCCACAATTTATCAAACATTGAAATATGTACATCAAGAAAAAATGATGTGACTGAACTGCTATAACTAATTCCTACCTCAGTCAGTGTGGAAACATGTTTCATTATTATTATCTGCCATGCTCAAAAGCTTTCTACATTTAATTTCAGAAAGAATTCCTTCATTTTTCTTATATACTGGCTGGCCACTTTATAGAACCTTTTCTTAATAATGAGTCAGACCACCTTTTGCCCAGAAAACAGCCAGGGCACAGTGTGGCATAAAATTCACAAGCTACTAGGTGGTGGTGGAGAGAGGATCGTGATGGCAAATGCTTCTTTCAAGTTCAACAAACATGCTCAATTGGATTGAGATCCAAGAGATTATGCTGACATGAAAAATCTAACCATGAATGTAATGTGGACACATTATTGTTGCCTTGAAAATAGCAGCCTCCATCAGAGAACACATGAAGCACTGCTGGATGCCCTTAATTGGACTTAATGCAAAAGCTAGCTTTTCCAAAATCATGCTGGCATCACCAAAGGCCTGGACAATTGGGACCAAACAAAAGGGTCAACTGATTCATGTGATTATCTTCAAATCTGTCTGCTCCCATCTGTGCAAAAAAGTGTGAAGTATGACTTGTTAGATCACATCACTTCTTGACAGTCCTTTGTCCAATGTCTATGCTCCTCACACCACACAAGGCAACTTTCCAAGTTGGTAATTGTGATCAGTGATTTATGCAACAATCTTCTTCTGCCATAGTCTATTTGTTGCAACATCCTATGAAAAGATGAAAAAATATGGCTAAAGACGAGTATGGATTGCCCTTCAATGAATGTCCCTCTGAGTTGGTATACTGTTGGACTTTACTATCTTGTCTAACTACTTTTCTTCTCTCGCTGTTGCTGTGTGTTTTCAGGCACAATTCTCCCTTCACAGCAGATATTTTCTTCACCTTTTGCCATTGCTGATGAACTTAAATGACTGATGTCTTGGAGTGGCATACTAATTGTGCACCCACTATCATGTCTTTTTGAGTGATGTAATATTTTTGGCCAAGTCATATATATAATGCTATAGAGATCACCTGTCACATCATGTGGACAACCTAATTTGCATCTGCATTCCAGGTCAGGTCCAAGTCTGAAAGGGTACAAAAGTCCTAATAAAGTGGTTGCCAGTGTATATTTAAACGAATGGTGATATCCATAAATATTTTGCAGTCTAAAGTGTTATTTTTATCTATTACAGCTTTATTTATTAATTTACTGGTTTAAAAATATTGTAAGTAATTAATAATTTAAAGTTTTCTATCATAAAATTCATTAAAAACTGTGAATGCCTTTTTTAGATGTTTAGAATTTATTTTGTTTGTTTGATAAATGAAAGAACACTATGGTTCCAGAGGAAGGCTACTGGACTGCCAAAGACGAGGACCTGAGTCAAATCCTGGCTGAGATTGGCTTGGTTATACGAGGTCTGTCGAAAAAGTATCAGACCTTAGACTGGGAAAAAAAATTACGTACTTGGTGGGGTTCAATTGATAATCCCCTTTGAAGTAGGTCCCTTGTGCCTCCAAGCCCAGCGATCCTTCCACTGTTCGAAACACGTCTGGAATGTTTCTTCGGGAATGGCTCTCAGCTACGCCGTCGCATTCCGCATGATGTCCTCTCGGCTCTCAAAGAGGGAGCCTTTCAGTGGCATCTTCATTTTTGAGAACCAGAAGTCAGAAGGAGCCATGTCCGGAGAGTAGAGAGCCTGGCGAATGAGCGGGAGTGTGATGCAGCTGCCAGTTTTGTGAGGCCACAGATCCTGTCTCTTGCGCTGAACTACATCACAAAGACGTCTGAGGACTTCCTGATAGTACTCCTTTGTAACTGTTAGTCCTTCTGGTGCATATTCGTGATGCACAACGCCTCGGTATTCAAAGAAAACAGTCAGCATCACCTTGATTTTTCTCTGGACCTTGGGTGCTTCCACTGTGATGACTGAGCTTTGGTTTCCGAGTCGTACCCATACACCCACGTCTCATCTCCAGTTATCACGGTATTCTGGAACTCGGGATCCATGTTGGCAGTATCCAGCAGGTCCTGCACAACCTCAAGACAAAGTTGTTGTTGTTGTTGTTCCTGAGAAAGCAGCTTGGGCACAAATTTCGCTGCCACTCTGCACAAACCAAAATCCTCCTTTAAAATTGCATGTGCAGAATCTTTACTGATACCAACCTCGTCACCAATTTCCTGCACCGTCAAACGGCGATCCTCCATTATCAAGGTTCGCACTTTCTCAATAACAACTGCATTGTGGCTTGTTGACGGCCTCCCGGAACGCTGGTCACTCTCCACTGATGTGCAGCCATCTTTGAACCTGTTGTACCATTCTTTTATTTGGGTAACACCCATGGCATTGTTACCAAAAGCCTGTTGAATTTTGTGAATTGTTTCCGCTTGGATATCTCCAAGCTTTTGGCAAAACTTAATGCAAGATCATTGCTCCACACGTTCCGTCATCATGGGCGGAATGGAAATGCCACGAGTAAGTAGTACAGCACCTCACCCGCTGGCTGCCTGACAGCGACTGACGCGTCCAGCAAGCCCGCCAAAAACCACGCATGCGCAGGAAGGCACGAGGCTCCACTATGCACACTTTTGCCTCCCTAACATCATTACTTCCCACGGGAAAAAATAAAGTCGGATACTTTTTCAACAGACCTCGTATATCTCTGAAGTAAGATTCCTGATTTCACCTGATAACTTTGCATTAAACAGATTTAACTTTGATGTAATCACCATACTGATGTTTCTTTCCTGACTACCCATTTGTACTTTCTGGTTTCAGTTTACATGCTTATGTTGCAATGAACTAAAATACTGCCTGAGTCAAAACAGTATTGCTGACATAGTCACACCATGAATACTACATTCTTTTCTTCCTTAGAAGAATGTTTACAAACTGTTAGAATTATAATTTTTTCACAGCACATTTTGTGGTGACTCCACCACAATTCTCCTCTTTTCCATCACTTCATACCACACTCTCTTGAACTATGCAAACAGTTTATTGTTTTTCTTTTATTTCAAAAGCATTGAATCATTTGTAGTATGAGTAGCTCCACTTTTTCCATCCGTATAAGTTTTTGCTTGTCCCAAAATTTTCCACTGTCTACTGCCGTATCCCAGAGTTTAGCAATTATATACATATTTTACAATGAATAAGTTCTGTTGTGTCTATGCCTGTTATTGTATGTGGTGATGTTCTATCTCAAAAGATGATGGGTTAATGCTTTCTAATAGTTCTAGCACTATCTTCATGCTCTTTAGCACCGAATGATTTTTATCTCCCATATTCTTGCTCCCTTAACAGCATGATTTATTGCTGAATGATGTCATTTTCCTCCATGTACTTAGTTTAATTTACCAGAAATTAATTGTATCCCATTATTACTGATTACAATTCTGTTAGTATCATGGGCTCTGACATGATGTATTTTCCAACCACTTGGCACCCACAACACTTCTGAATGTACTTGTCTGCATCTTGACCTTTGTCCTGAGCCTCAGTTTGGTTGCAGTAATGCACAGATGACCTTCTTGAACAATGACTGAAACCTGTCACCTCCATGTCACTGAAATGATTAAATGTGTCCTACACAAAACCAACTTACCTAAAGTACTCAGCTCCAGTCATTGTTATGAAGTTTTCTTCTATTCCCTTCTGTGAGGGCTTTCTGGGCTACAAATCTTACATTTTTACTACTTTTCTGCTGGTTATATTAGTGTGACACCAGTAACTCAGCCTTGACAACGCATCAACAATGTTCACCTTGCTGAGATTATATTTTACAAAATAGTCATATGCCTGCAGTCATAGTACCCAACACTCAATTCTGGCTAATGGCTTCAATTTTTCAAAACCAGTAATTTCTGATTAAATGTATAGATGGAGCCACAATCAAAGATCAAAACAGATGATATTAATTTATAGCTCATCTATGCATTTAATTAAGAATTACTGGTACTGTTACAACTTAAACAACTAATCCTGGTCTTCCCTACTTACTATCTCCCTGAGATTTGCTGATACGGTTTGTGGGACACAGATTTATCTAAGTATGCTAAAATAAATTATTGATATTGAAGCAACTGTCTAATTTTGAAAATTTTGTTAGTAATTTTATAACAAAGAAATCTGAAGTTACCAATAAATAATCCTTCTACATTGGGGACAACCCTGGTGAGGCCACAGAGCTGCAGTTGTCCACTAGAGAGCATCACCCATCTCGCACCATAAGGGGTCCAACACCTGACTGGCAGAGAATCCCTCACCAGAACTCTTCAGTTTTAAATGTGGGAGAAAACTAGAGTGGTCCAAAATAAATCCATCACTGGCTGATGAAGGAAAAAAAAACAACCAGGCCAGAAAAGCACACCAAACGGAGCCAGTCCTGACCAGAATTCGAACTCAGGTCCTTAGCTTTAGTAGTCCAGTAGTCTGCCAACCAGCTGTCGTTGTAATATCAAATAAACAGCACAATATAGATAACATAGTGCTGCCTTTTATTACAACATTAATGTTCTATAGAAAACTCACACTAGTAAAGCTATACTTTATAAAAAAAAACTTTCAAAAATTTAGTTAGAGTAGGATAGTTTTATGTACAACTGAATATAATAAACCATTAACTTATAAATTTTCCTTTGTATCTCTGTTTAATAACCAATTTTTAATATAATGTATCATACTCATACTCAAATAAATCATAAGTAAGTAAATAATAATCTAAGATTTCTTTATGTATGAAAGGATGGACATATTAATTATCCATTATCAACACAAAATGAAAGTACAGGACGCTCTGTTAATAAAACGAACATGTTTACTGATAAGGGAGACAAAATTTGAATTAAATTACCTGCATTGTTAACAAGAGAGATATTAGCTGTGTGAAGTATCATATGTCTTTTATCAATGACGTCTTTATTATCTGCTGTTTTTTGTCATTTCCTTCCAAATGACGTTTTCCAAAATTTTAAACTGATATAATTGAAACTCTCAACCCTTTTGATCAAAGCAGTGGATCCCCTTAAAGAAGTTCAGGTATTTTTTAATTCAGGTTTTTACAGCAAATTTGATAATGTTGCAATACAAAATATCACTATACTCTGTGATAGTATCTAGAGTTGTCAATCAATTTATAGATATCAATGGTCATACTAACGAATCAGATCTACCATATTTTACTGTGCATGCAATGTTACGAATTTCGTTTTAAAAGTATGTACTTTAATAAAATATTAAATAACATTTTTTTTACTAAATATAGATTACATTTTCTAGCTTGCATTCAGACATACTTCAGCAATAGTTTTATATTGATATTTTTGTGAGCATATGAGCTTCAAGAGGAATTTTCAGCTTTTAACTCTATTTATTATGAAAGATATTGGTAGATTTGATATTTAGTGTTGCTTCGATTACCAACAAATTAAAATAGAAATTTCTTTCTTTACAGAATGGAGATCAGCGTAAAGTTGCTATGCTTTATCTGTCTTCTGATCACCAGTACCCAGAGTTCAAAGCTACTTTGGGCAACGATGAAGGTACAAGACTGGCATGGGAAATTCCAAGGAACATTCTCAGTTCTAGTTCCAGAGAATATCAATGGATGGGAAGCTTTTATTACTTTTAAAGAGCCAATCACAGATTTTATGGTAACTTTTTTCTCCATTTTTTCAATGATAATAGAAATAGTTTAAGAGAGAGAGAAAAAATATAACATCTGACAGACAGGGAAAAGCTGAAAAATTTTAAAAAATAGAAGATTATAGAAATATATTCTTACAAAGCATTTAAACAGATATGTTAATGATAAAAGGGCATGTCTACCAATATAGTTCTCTACTGCTTAGCCAAGGCCCCTTTGTTTTCAGTTTTTATTTTCTGGAAATTTATCAGTGTTTGTTAAAATGACAATAAAAAGGGAGGGAAACTGCTGCAATAAAATGAGCATCATGCAGCAGATGGGGTGGACAAGACAGGTGAAGCAATTCAGGGTTTTCATTCTGCGTGAACTTTATGCAGTAAGAAGCTGAGTCAGAATCCACTGTTGCCACATTCTCCCAAGTAAGTAAACATTACTAACAGTTTCACTGACACAGGACATACCTGCCTGGCTAATTGTTGATGTTACAAGCTCCACATCTCCTACAATAAGATCACATGGATCGGGCAGTCTGGAACATCTGGTCGAGAATCAAGGAGTTCCCAGCCAGCCCCTCTTTAATTTTGTTGATAAACACAACATCATCCTCTTCCAAACATATCTTGGTCATACTGATTCAGTTTAAGGATTTTTCACCTGGATACAGAGGATCTGCACAAATTCCTCTAAAAGGTCAGCAAGGCCACTTAGCCGCCCTGAAAAGCATAGGGCAAGGACAAATTCATTTACTACGTGTTGACCTTGTCCCATCTGCCAAGCCCACATGGATGCTGATTCCAGTGCAAGTTTATTTTAGTTTCACCTCCTTGTTTTAGTTTCAAGTGTTGCCAGCTGTCCAAATGTTCCTTAGTCCAGTAAGCACCAGTACCAATTTCAATGCCCTACCATCTGCATTGCAAAAACTCAACTCCATCCTTCCTGTTCTTGTTTTCTTAAGGCATTCAAACTTGTCCCTAGCCGGGCAACGAACTCTAATATAGTTTTTTCACTGTCATCTCATTTTAGTAGGGTAGGTTATTACCCTAAAACTATCAGTTTAAAAACAAAGGGGCCTTGATCATCATAGCTTATAAAGAAAACAGTTTGCAAAGAAGGGTCCAAAAACAGACATTGTATCAGCTTTATCAAACAAGTTGGGTCCAGTACAAAAATAAATCTGGCTTTAAAACAAGTTCTAAACACAACGTGTGTAGCACTCGAAAGGAGAAGACAGAAAAAAGTACTAAAGATGTTCATATGAAATACCATTGCCATAATGGTATCTGACCACTGGGGTTCACTTGAATGTCCTTGCTGTATTTAAAAGAAAGTCAAACAATAATTAATTAGTTACATTTTGGGAAGATAGTGAAAAAAAAAGAAGTTAACAGATATATTAAGGAGACTTAGACAAATGACAAAACTAATTTTTTTTAACTCTATAATTTCATTATACATTTCCATGAAAACAAATGGAAGTTAGATTTTTAATGTAGAACTTGTATAATCATGTGGATTCTCAATGGCTGAATTTGAGATGATAGCAAGTGTCACCTATCAACTGACAAAGCAACAACCAAATCTTCTTTGGAGTAAAATGCTCAAACCATAGAGAATCTGTGATTATAAGCAAAAGAATTTGTGTGAAAATGAATTCTAAAACTTTTATCTATAATAAAAATATTATGTGAAATATTTATGAAGTTCAATCATTAGGTTAATTTATACCAAACGAGGGCGGGATGGAACAATTTTGTCTAAATGAAAACAAAAAGAAGAAAATAATTTATATGCATCTCAAGAGAAAACAATGTCACAAACATGAAAAAATGGCTAAATTGTGTTTTGAAGAATTAAAGAATTACACTTTATGTTGCTTTCATAACACAGTAAAAGAAAACAATGAATGTAAAAGATTCCTAACTCACTGGAATACTGGAATACAAAATTCAAAATGAAAACAAAGCACAATAAATAAATAATATAAAGCATAGAAAGCTAAATGAAAGAAAAAAGTAAAATTTTGTGTGAGTCTAATTTTTTTATCTTCAAACATTTGCTTGGTTTTTGCAGGTTGACAATGGAGATATTTTGAACAAAAGTACTGACAACATGCACTTTGTAATTCTGAATAAGCCTTACAAGGGCATAATAGCAAAAGGACAGACACTAACTATCAAGGTGACTGCTGCATATTCGGGAAGTAAGCCTCCAGATGGAATAGCCCTAATAAAAAATCTGATTGATGATGGACAAACAGTGCCACTGCATAATAAAAGTAAGATACAGTTTGTAGGAGTTAAATTTCTGCTTAACTCTCAGTATACCATGTAAATTTTTACCTTACGCCATTTAACCGCAAGCACTTGTATTCATGCTGAACTGGCTGCACATTTAGTCAAGACACTCATAATTGAAAACATGCAAGGTTGGAGTCATACAGATTTGCACTTACACAGGGTTATATTAATGAGAAAGGTACTGTGACACAGTCCCCCTATGGTGCAACATGTGCTGCATATTACAGATTTGAAGAGTAGCAACAAAAAAAACAGACTGAAGTAAAAAATGTTTTAATAAAAGTTTTGATTAATTCCTTGCCATAAAAGAAAGTGGAGTTATTTAGGGCTAAAATTCATTAATGGATTTTACTCAGATTAATTACAGTAGTGTATTTACCTAAGTATTAGTATCTGCTTTGGTCTCGTATATGCTGCTGAAGATTTGTGAGCAATTTGTCCAGTGTTATCATGCATGCATATCCATCATTGATAGAGTATAAGTCAGAATATAGTCTACAACCATACTTACTTTATTCTTGCAGTGTTTAGGTAAATACAGCGTATACAATTTTAATGGAAGAGCTTTAACCTTATGACACAAACAAAAGCTTAAATAGTGAATTAAGAAGAACACCCCAGAAATTATGCTTCCTATTTAGTAACTTTAAAATCTTAACACAGACACAGAAACTTTTAAAAATAGACAAGTAAAGACATTTTTTTACATAGTCACTATCTTGATTTATAGATTTGTGCTAATGTGGGAGCACTGCCAACAGGACCATTATTAAAATGTCATTGTTATGCAGCCATTGATGAACAGTGATTTTAAGGTGTCATTAATGTGTTATCCATATGCACCTTCCTTCAGAGCACCAAAGACATGGTAGTCTGAGGGTGGTGAGTCTTGGCTATATAGAGGGTAAGATAACAGTCCATTCAATTCACTCAATGGCCTCTGTTGTTCTATGAAGGTTCATGGCATCAAATGAGCACAAACTTCAGTTTAACTAAAGTTATCAATAATCATCTCTATTGCATAATAATCATTACAGAGACTTTCAATCAATTCAACACTATGTGATGCACTGATTTTTCTGAATTAGTTCATCAATTTTCTTTCTGCGATCTTCATTAGCATCTGTTTCTGAGGCCTATCTTGGAGTTCAGTTTTTCTACTTTTATTCAGTTTACCCAGTGTCTTAAAGTACTCATTGGGAAATTCAATTACTACTCTCTTAACGTGCGTATCAGTGCTAGCTACCATTCTGAAATGCTGCAAGGTACTTCCAACGAGTGTGGGAAAAAACTTTCACAACTATGGCAGAATGTATAAAGTTTTTAGTGTATGGCTTTCATTATTGTAACCACTTGCCTTTCTTTGCAAAATAAATGAAAGGCATTACTTTTGGGGTGTCTCTTATAATATTCTCCTTTCTAAAGTACAAGTCATATCTCAATAAATGTTTCATCGAAATAGCTAGATGAAAAGTATTATGAGTACAGAGTGAGATATGTCATTTTATAAAGATCAGCTATGCAGTAAGCATCTCTCTTTGTAAAGTCTTTCTTTTGAAAGTATCAATCCAATGCAATTTTAAATTTAATAGTGGTGGCCAATGGCCCAGCGGTTAAGTTACTGAGTTCATTCCCCAGTCGTGAACAGCTTGGTTTGGCATATGTCTCTTGCATGGCTTCTTGTCACTATTCTTCATCAGCTGATCATGAGGGTTTGATTTATTGCATTACTTGAGTTATTTCCCTTTATCTTATTAATACTAATAAATAAACCTATTTTTCAGAAATCTCTCCTTACCAGGATTTAAAAATGGTTAGGGTTAGGGTGCATTTGTGATAATTCTGCAGGTGGTTTTATCTTTCTTTTTTTTTTACAAATGGCCTGATTTGGTTGCATCAATTCTTTAGCTCCACCCGCTGAACTACTTGGAACATGGGACCTCTTTCCATAAATAACTTTCCATTCTTGTCTTCATAATGAGTTAAGTTGATGAAAAGCTCAGAGCCAAGATTCTGCCAGACTACCAGAGGTTTGGAAAACAAAATTATTTCAGCAATCTGCCAACAACAAAATCAAATATAGAAAAGCTTTAATAATGTCTTGTTAATGAGAGAAAACCATTAGCTTGCTTGCTTTTAACGATACAGACATGTTGATGATAAAGCCCCCTTTTTTTCAGCCAAAGGAGCAAAGTATGATTATGATGATATTCTCATGAAGTCCATCCTGTTTTACGAAGCACAAAGATCAGGCAAACTTCCAGAAAGTAATCGCATACCTTGGCGGGGTGATTCAGCTCTCAGTGATAAGGGAGAAAATGGCGAAGATCTTACGGGTGGATGGTATGATGGTAAGAAAAAAGACATTCATTTAAAGAAATTATAGCAAGAAAAAATTTAAACAGAGAAAGAAAAGGACATGACATAGAACAAAAAGTATATGTAGGGGAAAATACATCAGTATGAAAATTTTGTCAAATTTCTTTACAAGAACATTTAACTTTTGTTGTTTATTTTATGTAATTTGGTATTCATTCTTTTTGAACTCATAAAGATATCCATAATTTCTTGTCTTATCCCCTATCTTTTAGTAACAGTTACCAATAACAACAAGATTTCTATATGAAAACAGATTACAACAGAAAACTGGTTAGCACGTTTATTTATGAAAGCTAAAATTGAATTCAATAAACATTTAGGGGACAGCATTTTGGTTTTTTTTTTTAATTTGAAAAAGCAAGTTTTACATGTTTATTGCTGAATATAACCAATTCAAGAACAACAATTGTAATATAGCAGTAAACATGTTGATAGTCAATATTAACCATTTATTTTCTTTTTTTTTAAATTAATAAGTTACTACTATATGTATGGCATGGAAAAATGTTTGCAATTTTTTGAATGACAACCAGTTGCCTGACCAAAAATGTGGCTTTTCTTAATCTTACCAAATAAAGTTTCCATTTTTTCACATCAAGAGAATGTAACTATTGCTGTTCTGATTTTTAGCGGGAGATCATGTGAAGTTTGGCCACCCTATGGCTGGATCTGTAACAATGCTTGCATGGGGTCTTCTGATTTGGAAGGATGCTTATGAAAGCAGTGGCCAACTAGATTACATGTATGACTGCATAAAATGGCCACTAGATTACTTCATAAAGGCTCATGTGGGTGGATGTAATCTCTACGTGCAGGTAACTAAGTCTTATGTGTTATTATTATTATTATGTTGGTATAACTGACAAAATAATGGACAAAAGGCTAATGAGTTTTATGAGAAAATTGACCTAGAGCTGGAAAATGAGAGAGAGAGCGAGACGAGAGAGAGAGGAGTGAGAGATGAGAGAGAGAGAAGAGAGAGAGAGATGATGCAAGTCTGCTTCTAAATCTCTTCACAGGTTGGTGATGGAGGAAAAGACCATGCCTACTGGGGACGACCAGAGGACATGAAAATGGCACGACCATCCTTCAAAATAACTTCAACCAAACCAGGAAGTGATGTCAGTGCTGAAACTGCAGCAGCTATGGCTGCCAGCTATATGGCATTCAAAAATAAAGGTAATATTAGAAACCTTGGAATCAATTCTACTTTTGTGAGCTACAGTGGAAATAGGTGAGAACGGGTTAAAAATTTTGACAAAACCAAGTTACTAAGTTACTAATTATGATACACAAGTCTGACATGTAGAAATCTCAATTTCAGCACTTAAACCAACATTTGAGTTCTGCAGTATTTTTAAAGCCTGAAAGTTCAACAACTTAAATGTTAAAGGAAGGGTCTTCAGTTGATTACCATAGTGTAAAGGGTTCAGTTAGGTTAGGGTTTTCTAGAATTTTCAAAAGACATAAGCATTTATATTAGTCAAAATAAATCTTTTAAGACTTGATTCTGCATAGTTTTAGTTCATTAAATGTTTCACAGAATAACTATTAAAAGCATTTTAAATTATTACAACTTTTGAGTATTTTTATGATGCTTTGTAATTATCAGCAAACAATTAAGTATATAAAATAATTCTAAATTTGCTAGGCCATATGCGAAACCACCATCATCATCATCATCAGTCTGCCTGCCTGTGGGCAGCTCTCAGAGATGAATAGTTGAGGTGGTTCTTGTTGCCTTCCTAAATAAAGGCAGAAATACATGGCAATGTTCTTACTAAAAAAAACTTCCTTTTTTAAATGTGGTAGAAAATGGGGACCATATAGGAAACTCACATAACCATCTGGTGAAGAAGAGTATGCCAAGAGGTATGCTAAACTAAGCCAGTCCAGAGTGGAAAATGAACTAGGACTTTCAACCTGAGTATTTGAGTAGACTATGGACAACCCATCACCATATCAAAACATTGACTAATGAATGTATACATTTGTAAGTAGTGTAAATGTGAATAAGTAGAATATCCAGTGATACGTTTTAATGATGAGGTCATACAGTTCAAAAACAAGTTTGATAATTTTCTGGAATGTCCATGTATGGAACACACATGTGCATGTGCGCGCAACACACACACACACACACACACATGCACATACACTGTGTAGAATCAGTACAAAACAAAAAAATAAAATATTGGATCATAAATGAATGAAAACGTTTTTAAAACACAATGGATAACTTCTCACCCTGATCTAAAGAGGATGACAAAAAGTTTCCTTAATTCTTGGCCAGTTTGAATTGATGAAAATAATGTGTTAAATATTACAGATCAGTTTTAATGTTTATTGCTTTTTTAAGTAGTTGGCAGCAATGTTGTATCGGCAGAATGATTTAGTCACTAGCAAAGACCCAGGTAGATTGAGAGTAAAACACTTAATAAATACCCGTGAAGAAAACCAGCGATCAAAGTAATTGTTTGTTGATAATAGCAGTGGTATATACAAGGTTATCTTTATTTAATGCTTTTAGTTGATAATGGATTCGTTCATTATTTAAAATATTCAAATGTGTTGTTTTTATTATTCATTGTAACCACCATCAATAGATAAACAAGTAAGATGAGAGTTCATGGAATCTGCAAACGAAAATAAAACAAGTACATATTAAGATAAATGGGTTTTCATATAAAACTGAACCAGCACCATGGCAACATCATGTCTCATTAATTTCAAACACTTTACCAATCCACCCAAACTGTCAAGGCAGTTTATCTTTTAAATAAAAGACTAATGCAGAAGTATACAATGTGTCTTGAGTAGTTGTGGCAATGAAATCTTTTCTGAATGCACATCAATAATACAAAAATATCCAGACTAAATCATTTAAAAGTACACCAAAATCCACATAGTTCCAACATGTTTATGGTTCAGTTTTAACAATAATCACATATTACAAGTGCTTAAGAAATACTAAGCATTCTCATATCAATAGTTCAAAGATTGTCATTTATTTTTTTGCTTTTGGGTGGCACAAGAGTTCTAGTAAGGATTTTCCAGGTACTTGTGGTAAAAGTACTCTTGCACCTCAGCCAACACTAGATCCCTAACAGTATCCAGGTAACTCGCTTGGTCACCACTTCACACCTTCCCTTTCTAGCTCACTGACATCAGATGTCTTCTTCAACCCTGAAATCAGGATAAATGAACCACACAAAGAGATAAAACCTTTTAAAAGTGAGAATGGTAAAAGAAGCCCCATAGAAGACACTGTGATACATTTTCACACAGATGTATGCATAACTATGAGCATGCAATATTGTTCATGGTTTTCCTGACAGGAGAGGTACTGCCCTATGTTTTAGAAAAAAACTGAAAGTTTTAACATTCTAATATTCTCTTAGAATTATTAATATTAGATCAGTTGTTGTGAAAAGACTCTTTTGCAAAAAAACTAATTAATTAGGTTTTTTGTCAGTCGTTCAGGCTCCTTACCTATAAGTTTGCATGCACATTCTATTATGCATAGAACAGCCATGTTATAATGAGGCACAGTAGATAGTACTCACTGGTAGCTGTGGAGCTTGTGTATGTGTACCTGCTGGAAAAAACAACCAAGACAACACCCTGATGTAGCTGCTTCTTTCTGAAGATATTTTAGGCCATGAAGCCAATTTTCATTTATATTCTGAAATCCTTTAAATATTATGAATTATAGGGAAACTTTTTTTATTCAAATTCAACCCAAAACAATTTAAATAAATTTGAAAATTGTTGCTATAGATCCTGCATATGCTGCAACTCTCCTGAAACATGCAGAAGAACTTTATGAATGTGCTGATAAACACCGAGGTTTGTACAGCAACAGTGTTCCTGCAGCAGCTAGCTATTACCGGTAAGTTGTGCCTAGTACTGTCAGGTTTTTCCAGCTTTTTTTATTATACACCAGAAGCTAAGTGCAGAAAAGGGAAAGATGTACTAAATAAAATGTCTTTTTTCCAGATCATATGCCACTGAAGATGAACTAAGTTGGGGAGGAGCCTGGTTGTATCTGGCTACCAAGAAACAAAAGTATCTGGATGCTGCAGAAAAATCATATGAAACAGGAGGTGCCTGGGGTCAGTCGTGGGATGAAAAATGGGCTGGGGCTCAGGTATAATAATTTAGTAGTATTTCTTTAATGAAATTAGTTTTATTCTTATAAAAAAAAGCAAAAAATACAGCTTATTGTTAAATGGAAAAAAATAGTACATAAACCAAAAAGCAAATGAAATAAAAGTATGGAAAACCTGAAATAATTTCAGAGTCGATAAAAAAAAAAAAAAACATTTCACACATCTAGCAATTATTCATAGCCACAGTAATCCAGGTGGGTCCATTGTTGGGTCCAGTTCCAATCCCAAAGAGGACCAAATCAACTTGGCATCCCTACTCGATATGGTTTCTTCTCACTTATTTTCACCATCTGGATGAATAGGTTCCCTCCCACATCTAAAAGATGAAGAATTCTGGTAGGGATGTGCCTCTCAAAGTCGAAAATTCCCCTACATAGAACATGATTGGCAACACTTCTTAGCACACAACCATGACACTATACACTATGCTACTCTACCAGGGTTGTTTCCCTTGTACACATCAGGAAACAAAAGAAAAACGAAAAAAATCAACATCAAGACAAGATCAGTAATATGCTAACATTTTTTGACTTACTGTTTCCCTGCCTTACTCTGTATTGAAGTATAATTCATATTCACCACTACTGATTTTAAATGTTAGTCATTTTATTAGTAACGTATTGTACTGCAACCATGGTAATACACTAATTTTGATAAACAGAAATAAAGACAAAATGCACATGTAAAACCTTACATTGGATCGTGGAAGAGAACAATTTAAAACAAGATAATAAATTGTAAAAGGAACAAATTTTAGAAATATGCAAAAAAAAATTATTAAATATTATTGAGGCACAGAAAATTTCAAAAAGCTGAAGCAGTTCCAGCATAATTGATTTTAAAATGGTTTTTTTCTCCATGATTTCTTTTTGTAAATGATCAAAAATGAACTAACACAACGATGTTAGAAGAAGAAAATGGAAAAAATTTAATTTTAGTTGATTTTTTATTTGGTTGGCGGATGGTTGGGTGGTTTGAATGGTTACATATTAGCTGAGGAAAAGATAGAAAATTTTATCACATTGGCTGATGTGAGCAAGAAACTATTTTCCTGTGCGTTTTATCTTAAGACAACAAATTTAAATCATTCATTAAGAACAGTGTTTAGTATGTACAGTTTGTGGATATATATATTATGCTATGGAAATCCTAAACTACATTTTCATACAATATTAAAATAAATAGAAAATTATTATAAAGGATATTCACCCCATTTTGGTTATTAATTTTTTTTGTCAGTGGCTCTTTTCAAATAATAATGTTTTGAAAGAGAAAAAATGTTTCTAATTTTTTTTTAAATTTAATACATTGCTCAGAATTTTTTCACATTTTTGATGATACTAAACAGTTAAATTTTAAAAAATACTTATTATTAATATTATTACTATTATTTCTACCCTGATTTCTCTACATACAATGTTATCCATAAATGTGGATTCCTCAATGAAGTATCCCATTATTTATACAAAAATCAATTTATTACTGCATGCAGTTTTGGTGCCAGGGTCACCTTAGTCTCTCAGCAACAGAGGAAAGAGAGATACTCAATCAAGTGCCGTTTCCTTAACCAGTTGCCATATTCACATTACCAGATGGTTAGCCTGACTTTCAAATTTTTCCATGGTAACCAGCTACGACAATAAGATGCAGCAGGAGCTAAGAAAAAACATTCCTACTAGAATTCTTTCCTTTTAGATGTGAGAGGAAACTGGAATGCCCAGACGGAACCCATTTAGCCAGCTAGAGGATTGAGAAGAAACCATGCTGGGCAGAGTGGTGTCAAACCAAACCATTCCTGACCATGATTCAACCTAAAGCTCTTAACCTTAGCAGCCTGGTAAACTAACCACTGGACTACCATGCCACTCATTTGCCAAATATTTAATGGAAAACAAAATTTATTTTTAGACTTTTGCTGTAAAAAAAACCCTTTTTTTTTCTTTTTATCGAAATTTCCATCTTTTGATTTTCATTGATGAGGAGAGTGCAAAGTTACAATCACCAGAGTATTTACAGTGTCTCATCACTTCTTGCTACTCTCCCCTTGATTGTGTTCAGGTTTTATTACTACAAAGTTCTACTTTATTTCTAAACTGCTGCTTCTGAATAAAAGAGCCTGAATTTTATTAATTCAGGTGCTGCTGTATAATATAACAAAGAAGGATGTGTATAAAACTGACATTGAAACTACATACACAGAATGGATGCCAGGTGGTAAACTCCCATACACACCAAAAGGAATGGCTTACAGATTACAGTGGGGTCCACTTCGATACGCAGTGTTTTACTTATTCTTTCATTTACCTAGTGCTGTTCTATTAAAAGAAAAGTAAATCTAACACAGGAATAAACAATTATAACAATAAGTGCAAAACAGAATCTGTAAAAACAAGAAAACAGTATAATATAGAAAAATTTTGTTTTCTTCTCTGCTGAAGTTGACAGTCATTAAAAAACCACTTTTTAAAGTATTTTTTAGAAACTTGTTAGTATGCAAAACTCAGCTCAACTACAAGCCAATAGAACAACTGAACGGGACTGTTCTCTTGTTTTTCTCTCTGTGTTTTAAAGCATCTTTTCAACTTACTACTGTTTTGATAGGCAAGAAAATTATAAAAACATAAACAGTCAGCTTACTAATAGAAAGTACATTGGAACAATGGTTTGTTGGTTTTTTTTGGATTTAGTCGTGAAACTATCAGCTGGTAAAATGATGCTAATGATCATTGGAATCTTTCCATCAAGGACAATTACATGAACTTTTTTGTTGTTTTTTATTCATTTGAGGTTACCTCCCTTTTTAAGCAAAAATAGCAAGTGCTCTCATCATGAAAGCAACATTTTAAAAAAATTGTTTACTTAGAATCAGTAAAATTAATTTAAATTTTCAGCAAACATGGCAATGGTTGCTCTGATGGCGGCAGAAACAGGTCTGCACCCAGCTACATACCGAAAGTGGGCCATGGGACAAATCCACTATGCTCTTGGAGATTCAGGCCACAGCTATGTTGTAGGGTTTGGTGTCAATCCACCAAAAAGACCACATCATAGATCGAGGTAAAAACAATTTACACAAATTAGTTGTACTTCATATATTATTTTCTAAAAAATAGAATGAGTAAAATATTTATCACTAGTATTTATGTCATAAAGTTTGAACAAAGCACTATCTATATTGTACTGTATGGTTTAATTACAAAAACTCTGTACACCTTTTAATATTTTCCATCAACAGGACAATCAGTAAAATGTATACGCTTAGCACAGTATCTACCTACTGTATATTAATATTTTTGTAAAACAGCCAGCAAGAGCTTTTTTTCTATAACTTAACAGTGTTTTATTCTGCATGTGAAGAGAAAGAAAGAAAAAGTAAGTTACATTGTTTTCTGTTGGCGTTTTCAATACAAAGAAGTAATAATATTAACAACTATAATAATTCGCAAGCTTTTATTTTATTTTAAGCTTTTATGATATTTCAAATTTAAATTCAGATATTTGTTTAATCTTTGTATGCAAACACCACACCACACATACAAACTTTTATGTATGTGGGTATTGCAGTGAGTGTAAGAGACTTAGCTATAATAATCTGCTCTTAGTACAGTATATAGTTATATTTCATACCAAAAAAGTGCATAGGACAATTAGGTGGTAAACTTGAGTAAATTTTTTTTTATTTCAAGTCATTTTTAATGTTTATACAGGATATTCTCCAGTTTTGTGGTTTGCCTGTTTGATAATCCAACTCTTCTCTAACAATTTTTAACAAACAGTTGTGCCTAATCTTTAAAGGAAGCCATTGCATATTTCTGTTTGTCTCCTTATCTTTCTTTTAAACCATAAATTGCAAAAACCAATTGTTCTTATAGCTGAAGGAACCGTCATCCTTACCTGTCCTTTTAAACAAAAAGACTTTTGCCAGTTTTTCTATTTAAAATATTTCAGCAACATCAATAAATATTTTATCACAAAATTAATATTTAAATTTACAACCCTTTTTCCATCAATATTTTACTAACAGGTGATTTTAAAGAATAGTGAGACAAACGCTTCAAGTAGCATTTGATGACATTTTCATGTTTTACAATTGCTGTCTGGATGGCAAAAATGGTCACACTACTAAACAGAACTACAAATGGCACACCTAGACTAACTTGACTCCTATTCCTGCTTCAGGCAATGCAAAAAAATTTAATTTTCACCATTTTTCTTTGACTTGCAGTTGATTTGACAACATATTTCACTGAATGGCCAACAGATGGCACATACAACAAATGCATTCTAATGATATAATTTCAGATTCTTTCATGTTTTTTCTCTTATTTAATTCAGCTCTTTTCAATGCTTCTTTATTTTTTGCCAGAAAAATGATATTTTATATAAATAAATAACACACACAAGAAAGAAAAACTGTGCCATTTATAAAGATTTTGTTGAATTTATAATATTTTATAGAGATATTTTTTTAACTTTTAAATTTTTGATATTCTTTTATTGAATTCAAAAATAGGTAATTTTATCTGAATTCACAGTCACTGTTGGAAAACTTTTCATCTTTATCTATTCTTTATATTTTAAATAACTTAACATGTTGCGCCAAAGACTACCACAACTGACCACACCATTTTACTAAACTAAAGTATTAATATTCTATGATTAAACTACAGCATTAAAATTCCATAATTTACCATTGATCCTCAAAATTACTCATATCTCCCATGATTTCAAGTTCACAATCCAGTTATAGCTGAGTTAATTCTTGAGCAGTACAATGCATTGGTGAATGTAAGAGATCTTTTTAAAGATGTAATGAAAAGTGTTTCTAACTTTTCTTGGCTAAAACATTTCCACTATTTCAGTAAATATACAAAAGAAGTCTTCTCTTTATGGGCAGTCTATATTTTCTTTATAGTTCCTGTTCCACTCGTCCAGCACCTTGTGGCTGGGATAATGAGAAAGCACCAGGCCCTAATCCACATGTGCTCTATGGGGCCCTGGTAGGTGGACCAGGAAAAAGTGATGACTATAAAGATGACAGATCTGACTACGTCCATAATGAAGTTGCATGTGATTACAATGCTGGGTTCCAGTCAGCAGTTGCGGGTAAGTCACTCAACTTTTGGTTACATTTCATAATATGGAGTGTGTTTCAGAATGTATTCAGCTATGAAATATTATTATCATCATCTCTCTTTTCTTAGCAAATTTTCACAATTTTTCCTTTAAAAATAATTTCACATCTAATATATATATATATATAGTATTCACAACCTATACTCATAAAATAAGGTTAATCTGAAAGTTATGAGATTACATGTGATTATTAATGATATAGTAATTCTCTACAAAATTTTTCATCATATATATTTTGCAGGTCTCAAGCATCTTGCTTTGATCAAGCAACTCCCAACAGCAGCATGAGATTGACAAACAAAACTAATGTGCACATTTTAGATATTAAAAAGATTTTGACTCATTGCTTTTGCATAGGTCTTTAATTAAAATGCCATTTAAAGTAGCTTCCATTTTCCTCTTTGTTGTTGTTTTTTATGCCCTTCTCTCTACCTTTTATTATTAGCATTTTTGATAACATCCACATACAACACCAAGAATTTTTCTTTCTTCTTACTATGACGTTGAACAATGGATATTCCTTGTCATTTTTCAAATTACATTTGGCAGAAACAAGAAATGTTGTAAATGGATTAAGAGTAGGACTGAGAGCTATGTCTCCCTGGATTTCTGTCTAAACATAATGAAGAGAAAAGAATTGCATACTGCACAATAGAGACAATGGCTACTTGTTGAGATAACCAGGGTATTGACTGACTAGTTGCTATATAATGGCTTTTGCAGATAACTGAGATGGGAAAACACAGAACCTATTAACGCATCCTCTGACTGAATAATACATTTGAATATTGGAATTAACTGCTTAATTTAGTCTAGTTTATTATTTAAAAGAAAGTTATTGCTTATTTCTTAAGGGCAGCCAAAATGAAAAGAATTGGCAATTAATATCATTCTTAAAATGATTAATATTGTAGTCACTACAAACTACTGATGCCAATGATTTATTCCACTAATAAGAATTTTATTATTTAAAAAATATTTTTTTTTTATATCTGCTTAAATCTTAGCTAATTTATAATCATGACCCCTCATATTAGTAACTATAGATAGCAAGAAAAATCTGTCCCCATTCACATTCTTAATACCTCATTATTTTCAAAACCATTTTTTTTAGGTAGGTTTCCTGTTAAACATCTAGAATTTAAATTTGGCAAATATAATATTTTATTATGTAGCACATTCCAAAAGCTTAGGGAATGGCAAGATTCTAATAAATACCTACTGAACTAACTTTTCCACTAATAAATTAATATCTTTTCTCATATTAGGAATCCCCATGTCTTCACAGCATGTTTAAGAAAGACTGAATTAAGCTCTTGAAGGGAGGGATAGAGTAAGTGTCCCTGTATACACGTCTAATGTATTATAGAATTATAAATAAAAAAATAGTATTTGCATGGTGTACTTTACAAATTAAACAAACAAAAACAGTATAGAAACACTACAGTGTTTATTCATGTACAATATATATATATTTTTTAAATAACAACTTTATATTTCAAAAAATTAAAAATTATACTAAAAAGTAGATTTTGAAGAGAGTTTGGTTTTTTGTCTTTTGATTTAATATCTATAGGAATCTCTTTCATTGGAATAAACTCTGTATGAATTAGGTAAAATAGTTTATTTCTGTATTCATTAAAAAAACTTGAAGTGGTCAGCAATACTGATGGAGAAAAGACAATTGTCCACCCTAAATTTAAAACAAAAAACTTGTTTGCACTGTGTATTAGCGAACTTGATATCTGACAAAAATAGGTAAGGGATAACATGATTATGGTTAGGGAAGAAAAATATCTGGGGAGGACTGTTGGATGGGCAATTGTTCTACAACCAATTGATTAATTTCATTACTTATTTTTGAAAAAATAAAAAAAAATTTGAATTTGTACGTGCTCCTTGCAGGAGCCAGGGAGTCACCACGACTTCCCTCCCTATTGGCCGCCCTGAGCATAGTAGGATCTTTTGCATATAGTAGCATTGGATTGGCAAATCTTTTTATGACAAAATTCACAAACTTACATTAAAGTTAAAATTATTTGAAATAGGAACAGATGTACTGGTTAAAGATAATTTTAAATAATTTCCAACTAGCTCTTGGTTTGAAATTGATACCAGCTTGATGTCATTTACTGATGAATTATTTTTGGAAATCAGCTATGTATGCTTTCCAAGAAATTCAGCTCAATGGTATCATAAGCTGACTGGATTCGTGGCTGATTTGACTGTTTGTAGACAGCAACTTGAAAAAATTGGACTATTCATGAAACAACCAGAAAGGAAAAAAATTATGAATTATAAAGAACAAACATGGAGAACCTTAAGCTATAGCTTGATTAGCTTGTTTATTCTTAAGGTGTAGACAAACCAGGAACTTATAAAATAGAAGTAAAACATCCTTACTTTTATGTTGGATACTCCAGACTCCTAACTTTCTACTTGCTTTGTTTGTGAAATGGCTGAGACTAAGTGCTGTATTACATAAATGAGGGAGATTAACTAAGCAGAACCAACTAAATATTTCTTACCGTTAAAGAACAAATGGCAAAATAAAAATAGAAAGAAACGAAAAACTGCTCTGTCAGCAATATCTCTATTAATTTTTTAATACTAACATAAAATTGTACACTACTTTTATTTGGAAACTATAAAGAATACCAAAGAATGAGAACAGCCAATGGTCCACTCACTAGTTGGCTTTGTCTCACTTTTCTTCACTAGCTGGCAGCATTGTTTTCTTCCTACGTCTAAAAGTGAAGGTTTTTAGTAGGGTTTTCTGGGTACCATGTGATAGAGGTTTTGTGAATACCTCTTGGCTGGCTTGACCTTCACCACCATTTAAGAGCCCCTAACTGCACCAAGGTAACTTGTTTGGTTACCAAGATAATATTTCACCCCTCCTCTTTGTTGCTCACTTATGTGAGGTGTCCTTAAACCTCGAAAGTCAGGACAGGTGTTACCAAGAGCAACAAGGAATAATAATAGTGGACATGCATGGAAACTAAAGCATGTTTTTCTCTGTTAACAGTTAAGAGAATTTACCTACACTGCAAGAGTATGGAAGCTCACTAGCTGAAAAAAATCAAACAATGGTAACATCTTCTTAATTAATGAAGGTAAGAAACTAGTTTCAAATTACATATAGCCCCAATTTAATAAGTGACAATAAAAATATATGGCTACATCTTTAGCAAATTCAGAGGCAAAGTATGTTTGTAATGTGGCGGAAAGCATTTCAGGACAACAGCCAATCCAATGCTCCAGCCATCTTCAGCACATTAATATAGAAAGTAAAAGTATAAGTCAATTGCAATGTATCATACTGCAACAAAACTACCTACTGGTAATAAACATGTGCCTTCCTGGTGGTATATGGCTGAGTGAACAATGTATTATGAATTCTATCAAGATCTAGCTTGATTTGGCAATCTTTCCAGCATGGTTTCTTCTCGTTCTCCTGTACTATTCCATTTGTATGGATTTCTTCAGGCTATTCTGGCTTCCTACCTCTAGGGTTGGTGACTTTTGGAAAAATAACAGAAACATAGACAAATGAAATTGGTCTGAAACCTGAATGATGGTAGAGAGTAGAGATACATTTAGTTTTTCATTTTTCTTTTTGTCTTGGTAATTTAGACAAAAAATTCTCCCATTTATAACTAAATAAACAAATTCTCAAAGTTTGATATAATCTATTTTTTGTTAATCTGTCTTATAGCTCAAAAAATATAAAATATCTTGTTTAATACAAGCTACAGTGTGTCTAGAAGGCTTACAACGATATAAATATTCCAAACTTTACTTATTTTATGAACTGTGTTTGACCAATTGAACTTTGAAAACCAGATGGTTACGGTTAGGTTCCATACCAGAGGCTTTGTTATTCAAGCTTTGTACAGACTGTTGTTAAACTGAAGCTAACAGTATTGTGATCCTACTAAACACGTCTCTATTCCATTAATAATAGACTAGTAAAACAAGTGAGTGACGTACACACAACAAAAAAAAAACATTGGTAGTTCCACTGAGCATTTCAAATATTCCAAAAAAATAAATATAAAAAAACTGGCACTAATATGGGTTGACTGACCAATGGAGTAAATTATTGGCCAGTTAGTTAACCCTACTTGCCACAGACAAACAGACATGTGTTAGTAGGGTCTCTCATCACGTCAACTGACGTCAGTGTGCACTATGTACATTGGTGCCACCCATTGTTTCTGATCCACACCTTGGGTAGAATTCCTGCATTCATTGGCCGTCATTTGCAGCAGAGAAGAAAAAGAAGAAAATAAATATTCCTTCTGCAATGCTTTATAATATTTAAGAGCTGTGCTATAAGAAAAGTTGTTTTGGAAAAAGTAAACTAAGATGATGGCTGATATGTTTAATGTTGTAGTGATTTTTTAAAAAAGGCATAATATATTAAAAACATTTTGAATTAATAGTCTCCAAATTTCACATGTCTAATAACACACACACACACACACACACACACACACTCTGTCTCTCTCTCTCATTATATAATGCCGAGAATCTGTGGAGTTGTCAGAATCAGTAATTTTTCCCATTGTTACCAAATTCATACAAATGCAGTTTTAAAAATTAAAAACAGATTAATGCTCTAAAACTAGTCTTCTGTATGAGCTGCTGCTTAGGAAAGAGTCAGTATTATGATATCTATCTATCTATTAATCCAAATAAAAAATAGACAAAATACAACTGTAACAGACAACTTTATTTCACAGTATGCATAGTCTGTCAAACATGACAAAAACTGAACAATATTTCTACTGTGACTAAGATTTGAAAACAGATAGAGTGCAGAAAAAGTAAAATGCAAAAATATTTCTAATCAACAACAAAAAGACTAAAATAATTCTGCACCAGTTGACCATTTATTTCTAAGGTAAGTAAATATTATAATCACCAAGCAGCTCCAGTTATTGATTTTTAATTATAGATTTTGCATCTACATTTCTTATATGCAGATCTCTTGGAAATTATAATAAGGTAAAGTTATTTGGACACTGGTTTGTCACATTTTATACACATAATATGCATTGTAAGTTTTTATTTTTAAACCCTACAGAACCACTGCAGTTGCAATTTACACTATTTCAGAAAGCAGAGCTAAACACTGATTATGATGTCTCACAGATGAAGCTCATCAGGCATCAGAAACAGAATGAATGGCAAACATAAACATCAAGATATATATTGCTACATATAATAGAAACAGAAGTTTACAAACACAATTAATTGTTTTAAATCTAAAGACATTATTTATTTGTATTTTAAAACATTTTCAGACACTCTGCAGTTGATGATTGTGAATTAGTGAGATTAGAAAGAGAGAGAGATGTAAACTTGATTAGTGAAGAAATTGAAGGCACAAACTTATATGGTTGTCTGGGAGAGGGCATGTTTCCCCAGAAAATTTTGAAATCTATAAACTCTTGAATTGCTATTTATAGCATTTTGTAAGGAGTCAGTTCCTGAAAACATCAGTCGATCTCAATTAAAATGCCATGTATTTTAAATATTTATTGAGTAGAAGATTCTTGACATGGACACAGATCTTAACTTTTCTTTCTTTCTTAGTTACTTGCCTCTACTTTGCTATTGGTCATACTTCCAAGTAATTATAGACTTTCTCATTATGTCTTCTGACAGACTGAATTAAAAATAGGAGCTATTCAGATTCATCTTGATGATCATAAGGAAGCTCAGGGTTCCATAAATTTTCAGGTTTGCTCCAGAGCAGTCTTCCTCTTAAAGAACAAGAGTGTGACAACAACTGACTTAGAGATTTCCAAAATAACCCCAGATTACATCCATGTGCAGTCTACTATACTGGAGCAAACAAAATCTCAGACAAATTTTTTAATGGTTTAAGTTTTATTTGCTATATTTGACCCAAATCCTCCCCTTTTAACACAAATTTTATCAAACGAATATGTAAATTACAAAAAATGCCAAACTGAACTGGTTTTGATTGGGATTTGCCATACCACCTCAATTTTAGAAGTCTGCCATTGGATCATCACGCCATTTGCAAAGATCCATGTTAGACTGTATATTTCTTCGTAAACAGTTTCACAGAAAACTAAGTTTATTTAGTTTTGTTTTTCTTTGACAACTGTTTGTAACAAATTGTGCCATCTAATATTAGCACCTGACAGCAGTTGTTAAAGGATGAAAATCTTGGTAAATGTTAATTACAAATATGCAAATACAACAAAAAATGGTACTGTTATGAAAAAATATATATCATAAAGTCTGACCTGTACGTAAGTATTACAGTTCAGCTTCATGAGGCAGAGTTGATGTTATTTACATTTCAAAATCTTTAAACAATGTCAGCCATTTCAAATAAGAAATAAAATTTCTTGCACACGTTTTTTTTAATCTTTTGCCAATAGTATACATATATTTTATTCTGAGAAGACAGATTTTACATCTTTATGGATACATCAACCCCATAAATGATATGTTTTAATTTATTTTAGTAGTTAGAAAAAAAAAGATGTGATGTGATTAGGACTTATGCAATATGCCCCAGAAAACATGTTGTCTAAAATGATCAATGCTGTCACTATTAAGTATAGTTTCTCTTAATCCATTTCATTTAATAACAATTTCTATAATGTAATTTTAACTAAATTGTAATTATAACCTCTTGTAACTGAAGAAGAGAGAAAAATTGTCATCTTTCACATGCTCAAAACACCCAATTATTTTGGAAACCCCTAATTAGATCTCTAAATGATATCACTGGTTTTTCATTTTAGATATCATTCAAACCTTTGCTGAACCTAGCAAATCCATATTCTTTTTATATAAGAATTCCAAAACTAAGCAGCATATTTAATATGCAGATGAACCACCAATTTATATAACAGATTGAAAACTTTATTTCTTATATTTTGAAACATTTTAATTATTTCTAACATTTTATTTCTTTTGTTTCCAGCTTTAAATCCATTCCTCTTCACCTTTGAAATTTTGTTTAATTACTTTTTCTACTTTTAGTGCCACTTATATAATGATGATTATAATTAGCTTTATAACTTACTTAGATGATTTTGTATCTTTTACCATTAAATTTTCCTTTTCTATTTGACTGATCAATCTACTGATTTATTAAATTTTCCCGGAAACTATTCTTTACCATATATTTTAATATTATCTGCAAAGTTTTAAATATAAATATTTTCTATACTATCACTATCATTTATATAAATCAGAAAAGACAGTAGACCAAAATTCAAACCCTGTGGCATCACCACCAGAGAGAGACTTACACATTATTCCAGTAGTTAAGATTCTCACAGGAAATGGCTCGGCATAGCGTACCTCTATGCCATGGTTTCTTCTCACTCTTTTTCTTTTCCTAGCCTCAGAGGATTTCTCCAGGCACTCCGGTTTTGTTCCACATCTAAAAATGGAGGTTTCTAGTAGGAACTTTCTGCTTAATGACCTGCTGTACCTTGGCATAGTGGCCAGGTCCTAGCCCAGTAACTTGAATGTCAGGCTAACCATCTGATCTCATAAACTTGACTGGTTACACCGAGTGGACAAGAAGCTGCTATTTGTTTATGTCTTTTACCTATTTACATCAAATTGCCAAAATAAAGCAACCTCTAATGTAAAGAAAAACATCTCAGAGGCACATTAGTTATGAATAATTTATTTTATGCTATTTATCTTCAATAAATCATTAATCATTCAGTTGAACCTGTTTTGGACAAGTTGTGCCATTAAATGACATCAAAACTAAATTGAGGCAATATCATTTTGAGTCATTGAAGATATGGCCTTTTTGCCTTCTCCCTTAAGGCCCTGGATTTACATTTTGTTATTTTAAACCTATTCAAATGAAATTCAATCTATTTTGTTTGTCATTTTATTTATTTATAGAAAACACCCCAAAGAACCAAGTTTTACCTCTTCCCGACAAAATGCTTAAGTTCCGATCACTTTGTTGGATAAATAAATTTATAAATACTGCTTAGTACAAAATAAAAATGCTACAAGAATGTCATCCAGTTCTCTATCAGGATCCTGGTCTCCCATTCTAAAACATGTTATCACCAACATTAATGCTTTAAATATCTATCTTGCTTGTTGTTTTGTTTTTCAATATAAATATTTTTTTAAAATATCTGTCCAGGTGCAGCCATATGCATGTGGGTAAAAAAGATTTAAAAAACAATTTTCCATTTTGCTGTTTATCAGTGAGAAATAAATTCAGTTGATTCTATTAATTGTTTTTTTTTTTTCATCTTTATTTTTAACAGATCCAACTTTATTCCAGTTGTGATTTGCTTGCTCATGAAATTTGAAAATATGCAACACATTTGCCATTATAATATCACTTCTGAGAGAGGAAAGCAAACCAAACCGAATGACTGAAATCTGGCATTAAGCAGCTATTTTCAATATTACAAGTCATGTGACCAATCTGTTGCCAGATTGTTGTTTTTTCTTCTCCACCCCTATAAACAACTACGCAAAACAAACATTAATAACTAATTTTTATTATTAGAACGAAGAGCAAACATTTAATATGGTTTAAAAGCCTAGTAAAGTATTTAGTTTCCTATCCGCTGTAATACAGAGTTTGTTTTAAATATTTTCTGTACCTTTTTCAAATAAAAATGTAGCTGTGAATAAAGCATGTTTTTTGGTTATAAATACAACAGATGGTCTGCAGGAACATAGAGAACTAGCTGAAAAGAATCTTATTGAATTGTTTTAAAAAAGTTTCTAAAAGATGTGAAGATTTACATAGTTAGAAATACAAATTCACATGCTACTTATTGATAGATCCATTCAAATTAGCCTGTCATACATTTTAAAAGAATTTCAAATTCTGTTTTATTTGTATCTCCAATTCCATTTAACATACAGTAGCTTGACACCATATGTTAATCTCAGCCTTGTTTTTGTGATGACGCGCAGGAAATGCAGATCAAATGATAAAAAATGAAATAAATGTACTGACATACAAAAACACTGGTATCTTACACAGAATCAACGAAAAGACAGGAGAAGGAAAAAAAACATTGCTTAAGAATGTACAGGTAAGAAGAACGTTTAAGCGCAAAACTTACCTAAGTTTAGTTTTTTTTTCATGTTTCAGAAAAAAAACAAAATCGAATGTTCAAAATTTCTTTTGTAGTAATTGGCCATTTTTACAATGTAGAGTTTAGCAGAATTATTACTTTTTATGGTCTTTAAAATTTTTTAATGCAGATTTTACATACAAAACAGATTGGAAAAGGAAAAATGTATTGTCTTGGTTTTTTTGTATTCAAGAACAATGCAGCCTCTCTTTTTCTGCATTCTTCCAATCATTCCAGAAAGCTTAGCAAATTCTATTCCCATGACTGGCATCAAAGATTACGGCACATATTTTGAAGGAAAGTTTGAAATGCCTCTTAAAGAAAATGTAGATGGCTGGCTGCTCAACATCACCTTTAGTAAAAAAGTCACTAAAATCCAGATAAAAATTGTTTGTTGAGTTTTTAAACAAATTATACCATGTGAACAGGAAGAGAGAGTGAAGTATATGTTAACAATGTCTTAAGCTCTTGCTTGAGAATTTGGGCTTTAACTGAATCCTAAACAGAAGCCTCTCACATTAAAACATTGCCATTTTCTTTGTTTGCTAATTTCCTCTTCCAAAAAAGATCTGAGTAGTATGTATGTACTTATTAATATTATTCATGTTAATTTGCACCGTTTGGCCTGTAGGTAATTTCACTAGTGACATAACTAAGACAGAGAACGAAACTATGTAATATATACAGCTGTCTCCAAAGTATTAAATACCATTTTTCATTTGTCTAATCTGCAAATAAATTAACTTCAAATTTCAAAATACTTTCAATTCATTCATGAATATCTAAACTATAGAACTACAAACATTAAATTTGCTGATGTTGCTATATCTCATCCTATGGCTGAAAGTAGTAATTCTTCAAGAATCCATCCTCAATACAAAAGACAGTTATTCAAATATACTTAAAATAATTATCTCATTCTGTATCTTTTTGTTATGTGATGTATGTGATGGAAGTGTTTTAAATTGTATGCATGTATTGCTTTGCAGAGTGCGAGTTGGTAAGGTAGCCAAAGCCATATTCATCTTCCATAAGCCAGCCAGGGACTTCTTAACTTAATCTGATGGAAGAGTCAGTCAGTTGAGACAACTTTCACCATATTCCCTGCTCCACTGTTTCCTAAAACCTCCTAGTGAAATCCCAACATCCCTGATGGCTTCCACTATGACAAAGCCAATACTTGACTAGTCTAGTTCTGACAGAAAACCTTAGGTAGCAAAAGGACACCTTAGTTTTTAGAAAACTGTTGGTTTGCAAAGCACTTTTATTGAAAACTGGAATATTTCTACCTGTGGTGTAAAGTTGCAAGAGTGTGAGGTGTAGTTAGATTGGTTTCATATTTAATTGTCATAGCTATTTATAAGTGAGGCTTATTCTACACCTGTGAAAATAATGTTAGTTTATTTGATATTCCTGATGGGTAGAAATGGTGAAATTTACCCAATATTTGTTTCAGAGACAGTTCTTTTTTTTTCTTTTTTTTTTGTATTCCCTATGGGCTGAAAAGCAGGTTTTTGATGAATTTACAAAATATAGTCCTTAGTTTTTTCTTCTTGCATTGGTGGTTATTTGAGACTTAATACAAAGTGACTACCTGAATATGGTTGATAAGTTATTGAGAAAAGTCACAAATGCCTCAGACTGCTGCTGAAAAGAAGTTTGTTGGTGAAAGATCCAATGTATGGGTAAAGTGTGGCTCTTACTTGAAATACTTAAATGTGCAAAATCAAGTTCTCAGTTTTCAAATGGCTGATCGATCTGCTGTCCAAAAAGTCCGTTCTGTTAAGAACTACTGATCTCATATTGTCTCTGAGAGCTAAACCTTATGAAATTTCTAAAGTTTAATTCAGTTCCAGTGGATTTGCCATCCTGTAAAGCCCTGTAATAACTCCAAGCAACAACCTGCTGAACAAGTGAACACCAGAAAATTTGAAAAAGCTTTTTTACTGTTAGGAGTGACTTCGTATGTGTGTTGGTCCAGATTAAGCATGGTTTGGCAACTGTCCATTTATTGAAGCAAAATTTGAATTAGGTTCTGCAGTGCTTTCTTCTGCAAAAAGTAAAGATGCCATGGTTAAATGTATTGTCCTGCCTTTTGCAAAAAAAAAGGCATTATGGGGATTTTTTCAGTTTCTATTTAAACTTATTTTCCCTTGTAGGGGGTAAATGATTGATGATTTTCTAGTGTTTCAAAATAAAAATTATCTAGATGAGTTTTTTGCCTGGTTCCAGAGGTTACACTATGAAAGTATGCTGCAGATGACATATCGCTATAAGATTTCCATGTAACAGGGGCTATAACGTCATGTTCATAGCTAAGGGGAAGTACAGATCTTGTAAAACTTTATCTATGGGTTTTATATGGCTGCTAAATTTAATCAAGATTTTGATAAAGTTTAATTTTTGCTTTTATTCTATACTGTTAAACTATCATGGAATTTACTAAGATTTTTATTTTATATTTGGTAGATGTCAGTTTGGCTGTATAGGACAACAATCCCATTATCTGTATTAAATATGTTAGCGATTTGATACCTAAAAAGTATTTGCCATTTTTCCACAACTATACGTGATCCTATTACCTTTAAGATAGCTTTTAACTTTTTGCCTGTTGTTTTGCTCACTATGTTTGCTCTGTTTAAACCATCCATGTTTCTGGAAAGTTGAACGGTCTCTTCATTTACCAGATTTTTGCATTCTTACCATAAAAGTCTAACCTCTCTTTCTGTGGAAGTGTGCACTCATTCTGGCATCTTTCTTTACTTCTGTACCAAAACAGTGGGTAACCATCTATTGATTATTGTTGCCTTACCTGCATAACTAAGGTTATGGCTGATCAACCCATATTTTTTGTTTTATATCTTTTTCCTGTTTAGGGAGCAAAATAAATTGAATTTTTATTTTATCTTTAACCAACTTAATTCGATGGCTTTTTGGAGAGTTTTGACTTCTTTGGATAGATGTCAAGCTTTCTTTCATCTTGGAGTTATTAATTTGGGCCCAAAATGTGTTCTCGTAGATCTTGATTAAAGAAACTAGTTTCTATGCCCCAGTGGTTTTGTAATATAATCATGGTGTCTTCGGCATACTGTGATATTTTATTTTCTAAATTGTCAGTTATTGGAATCCTTACAATTTTCAAATTGCATAAGACAGCCAGCCTTGGTTTTTCAATGGATTACTTCTGGAGAGAGGAAAACCCTCAGTCACATTCCCTTTGTTTGTAGTTACGCTGCTGCCAAACAGGATTCTAGGGTATGACCCCAAACTCTGCAATTTAAACAGAAAAGAACTTGACCAGATAATACAATACAGTACATCTTTCCATCTACTATTCCATTATTCACTATAGCAATGGTTTGGTTATGAGTATCTAACCCAAATGCTGTCCCTAGAGAAAGGGAAGGCCTGGCAGGGCGTTAAATTTAAATCCCACCATATCCTTTTTATACACTCTCAGAAGAATTGATAACATGTTGATGGGTGCATTGAAAGATAGATCTCACACCTTCAATTATGCAAGTCAAACCCCATTCCATTATATGTCAAGTGGGATCCTTGAGATTGTTTCATATGTAGAATTACCTTTGAAATGATTCCTATGGCTCTTCCTACTTTGGCCAAAACTGCATCCGCCATGTTTGTTTCTCCTGCAGCAAAGATTGCCTTCCCAATGTTGATAGAAAGAACTCCCCTTGCTTGGCCATAGTTCAGAAAGACTGATCTCATTTCTGTGATTTATGAAACAAACAATCTTGATGCACGAATTGGCTTGCTGGTTTTCTGAATTTGTTGTAGACTCCAAGTCAAATTAGACCCTCTGCCTTCATTTTGGATTCCAAAAAAATGGTGATAACCACCAACTTATACTTTTCAGCTTCACATAAAGCTAGAAAGCTCAGCCTCAAGATCTCCAATTCAGAAGTAGCTACAAGCACGGGACATTTGCTTTCATACTTTAGTGTTTCCATATACAAACCCTGAGGCCACAGGTTGTACTTTATTGGTTGGTTCTTCTACCCCAACCTCTCTCGCAGTTTTTTTCTTGGTGGGGTGGGATTATTTTATCTCAGTCTTACACACATGTACTTTTCCCCAGCAGCAGGTTTTCCTGAAATATTCTTTGCCTGACCCAACCAAAATCCAGTCTTCTGATGAGAGGAGGACATGGCCATTCCACTTCCTTCAGGTGCTAAGTTTGATACAGTGAGGGATGATATTTGTTATTTTTACTTGTTGTGGCTAACTACTTCACATTACCTGTCAACATAAGCAAGCTTTCAAACTTGAATAGCATTCATTGGCTCTTCATCCAGAAGGTTACTGTAAGTAGGCCATGCCACCCTTTCCAGCAGTTGCTTAGTTGCTGGAAAAAACAAGGAAGAGAGAATGTCTTGGTCTACTTTAAGCAGTGCCTTGACATGGCTGTAAACTTCCAAACTAGGGTGTGATTCCATAGCACTTACTACTTTTTTGGTAGCTTGTTCAAAATTTCATTGCAACTTTTACTTAGCTCTGTTAACTGTTTCAGTGTCCAAACATGCAAGAAATGAAAACCCATTTAGCCTAAAGGATCAAATACTTCCTTTACCATCTTCTTGCAACTTGGCATACTCTTGGATTTACATCACACATATTTTGGTAACTTAACATTATCATCTTTTCGCATAGATTTTTTAAAAAAATGAAAGAATGGTAGCTTGTTTCTTATTGCCAAAATATGCTGTGTGAAAGCAATATCAGTCTACATACAACCTGACTTCATTTCCTGCATAGCATCTCTTAACTACAAAGTGTATTCTCTCAAAACTTCCAGCAGATATGCCTTTTTATAGGAACCTACTTGTCTGCCTGCTCCTCTGCCTTAGGATGATGGTTTGCCATGCGGTGATCTGATTGCTTCACCAGTCAACCACCATTATTTTCATTGGCTGCATTCTTATCTACTTGGTAAGTAGGTCTGCACTTTTGTAGATTTGGTTGCAGTTTGGTGATGCAGCAGAGAATATAGTGGTATATTTAATATGTATATTCTGAACAAAAGTTAAGTATATGCACTTTGCTGAAAGGTGGGTATACAATGTATATCTGCATATACATTCCACTACATCACTGCATGTCAAGCCTGTAATGCCAAAATAAGCTTTTCAAGATTTCTTGCATTTCTTTAGACTCCTGGTGAGCAGCAGTAACCAGTTTTCCTGTATGTTCACAGTTGTCATTTACCTGCTGAAATACAAAACTTGCATCACTTGGATGACATTCACTTGGAATGTCATCATGAATAAGAATTTGCTTGTGCTTCATGTTCGTTTCTACATTAATTTTAACCAATTTCTCAATGCTACAAACAAACATGCACTCAAGACTTGAATTCCGTCACTACCACCATTCTTTATTATCTAGTTTAAGCACCTTTGATCAATTCATCTTTCAACAAATTAACTCATTTTACACCTAAAGAATTAAAATTTTAACTAATGTGAAGTGCATTTCCACAGTATTCAACATTCAAATTCTTGTGATTTCAAGTCCATTTCTTCTCATTTTAACTATGGATCCTTCGTGATCTGGCTCCTCCCCCAGGGCACGTTTTTAATCAGCAAATCGCCGACAACCTTATTTGTACTTTCACAGTTTGCAAATTTTTCACTGATCTTTTTCTTTCCTTTAAGCATAGTAACCTCTGATGTCTTTCCTCACTCTCAGTTAGACACTCCTTCCTTCCACATCTTTTTTGTTCTTAATCATGACCTCATTCTCAATATTTCTCCATGAGTTTTGTGATCAACCCTTGGAAACATGACATTTCTTTATGTATGGTGTTATTTTACTGCATTTACATTTTCACATTTGAGAGTTTAAGATGGATTTTTGCAGATGTTCAATTAAGCATATGTATAAATATGAAATTACCTTTCCTTTCAAGCAACAGTTTGAAAAAGGAAGTAAAACATTTCATTTCATTTTCTATCACTGCATGAACTGTGTGCATATTGTTTCTGTGTTTTCTCTCTCAGAATTAGTTTCAGAATTGTTCCAGTTAAAATAAAAGTATTCTCAGCTTTGAAATTTTCAAAACCAGAACAGATGTTACTTTGTGGAAAGTTACTAGTAATCGTCAGAAAACCATACATATGATCAAACAATTACAATTACAAAAAAATGCATTTATTAATTTCAGCTAAACTTAATTTTTACTGGAATAACAAAAGAGTCTGCACGTACAGTTAGAATATTCTAATTGATAGTACAGACAGAACTAACTAATAAACCTGTTCCAAATTATTTTCTTATTGCAACCATCAAGGTCTAGTTCTGACGAGTGTTCTTTGTTTTTATTTCTGAAGTGTTTCTGCAGAGCCAAGGTCTGATTTTGACAAAAGGAAAGGTCAGAGAAGTGTAGGTTCATTAGCTTATTGCTCTTACTGTCACTAAGATGATGGAAAATCACATAGCATAACCTTCTAACTTCTGTAAGTAACAACATCAATGTTAATAACTTTGTTATTATCTTGATAATATTGCACCTGTAAGGAAGCAGGTAAAATAAGTTGGGGGGAAAATATCATTTCAGAATATTCACCTTCATAAGGATTAAGAAATAAATTTTAAAAAATGTTTCTGCATGTTGAGACAATGTTAATTTGTTGAAGTCACTTCTTATCTTCAATTTGTTAGCCTTTTCTTAATTTCTAGTTTACCATTCTTATTATTCAACAGTGGATGGATGCACTGTCTGAGTTTCTTAATGTTGCAGCCGACAACAGCACAAAATCATTTTCTGTCTGGTGGCATCCTATCATGATTTTCAAACTATTTACCTTGTTGCATAAATTTGGAACATTTTCCTTTACTTTTAAGACACTGCTTCGAATCATCTTTTTAAAAAATGCGGCATTACTCGTGTATTTTAATAGTTTGCATTTACAATGGGAATAAAACATCTTAAGTTGTTGACAAAAACCGAGCTTTCACTGAAATTCTAATCAACTTTATTCAAGGTAATGAAATAAAATAACGGCCCAAAAAGGTTTTTTTAGAAAAGAAAATTTTAAAAAAAGCTATCGATTATGGATTAATCTAGATAGATGATGTCATTGTTGCTATATTTTCAAAAAAAACAGACTTACTATCTTTTATTCATACTTAAATTCAAACCATTGTGCACTGAGATCTTACCCCTCAAATAGCAGCAAACACTCAGATTAATATTTTGTTTTTTTTCTCCTTTATTACAACTAAACAGATTGGTACATTGTCATTTACCAAGTGCATCATCATCACAGTAGCATGTTGTTGATTGCAAGATGTTGTAATTCTGAAACACAAAATAGAGGCATAAGTGAGCAACCAGTACATAATAATCTGACCACCTGTTATCATTATAATATGCTAGTTTGTTGTGGAAAGTGGTAAGTAAATGGAAAAGCAAGACAATAAACCTTTTCATGTTATTACTTGGTTGAGTTGACTGTATATCTAATGTACAACAATATTAGTCAGTTCCTTTAATTATTTACTGCTTATGAGTCAAATTAAATTTGATACCAGTTATGTTGTACCAAACTGAAACTGTTTTTGCTTCATCGTAACTTCTGAATGAAGTTTATGAGAAACTGGGTCTGTTCAGTTGAGTATAAATTCTGTTTTTGTTTGTTTTATTTTCAAATTGAGGAATAAATATGATGCTGTGTATTAATTTTTAAAATATTTTCTTATTCTTTGAAATGTCAGTTTTAGGAAGAAAAAAAAAAGATCAAATTAGGATGACAGATTTATTGATTCTTATGATTACTCAGCAGTCTGTCTAAACATACCCAGGGAGGGTCTCTAGTAGAGATCAAACCGGTGCTCTCTGCTTGCAGCAGGCCTACACATCACACGTTTTCATCCTCCAGAGATTTATTTTACACTGAAAGTGATTTTTAAACATTTGCTAGCTAGATTGATGCTTTCCAGTAACAAATGTCAACAATAGTAGCTGTGGGCAGACCTGGGAGTGCTGATTGATAGACTGCATTGTAATCACATGCCACTTCATTGTGAATGTAGTCTGGCCGGTCATCACTGTAACTGCCCATCTTGTCTGGACCACCCACCAAAGCTCCATATAAGGTGTGTGGGTTTGGTCCTGGCTTTCGCTCATCAGCCCAGCTGCATGGTGCTGGTTCAGATGGACAGGAACTATATACATATTAAAAATTGTCGCACATTAGTTTTTTAGAAACATTGTTGATTTGTGTGCTTAAACAAATTATTATATGTAATATATTTTGTTATAAGGATTTGATAACATTAGCATATTTTAAGAAGAGTTTATATTTGATTAGAATTTAATGAAATGTTGGTACAACTTTAAAACATCAAGAAATAGATCTCTTTTTAAATTCCACCCATGAATGTTCTAATATTTCTCAAATGAAGCCTTAAAAAATCTACAATGCAAACAGTTATTGCCAAACAGCAAGAAGTTTCAAAATGTATATAAATCATCTTCTTTCTTAAAACTAGTATAAACTTATGTTTTGGTTCCTCAACTACTTCTACTGTTGGTAAGATATCCCAAGCATTTATTGCCTAACTTTCTAACTACAAGAGAACTTCCAAACACTAAATTTAGTCACAAACATTCTGACCTATAGTCTTATACAGCTTGAATTTTTGCTTTGGCAAAATAATTTTATTCTATTTTAATGTTTAATCCAAAAGCCAAAAAGACCACCTTTACATGATATTTACATAATATTAAACATAAGACAGTAACTTCTTCTAAATGTCATGTAAATTAGTTATTAATGATCAATGACCACATACAGCTAACATTTCTTCCAGCAGATCACTGTAACAGGCTGACTTTATTTATAGGTACTTTCTTTTTTAATAAAAATCTTAACTGCTTCAGTTAGATAATTTCCACAAATGATTATAGAATTATTGGCAATCCAAGCTTTATATTGTTTTATGATACTGAAACTGAGTCTCTCTTGAACCTTCTCAAAAAAAATTATAAATACAAAATAAATTTGGAAATGCTGATAATCTTATTACAAAAAGAATTTTGATGCATTGAAAAGTAAAAGTTTCATAAAAATTTTACTTTAAAAAAAAGAAAAATAGAAAACCTTGTTATTTTAACTCTTTGAGGAGTACGTACCCATTTATTTATGAGGAATGGGTATTGAACGTGAAAAGTAGAGTAATTCCCCGTGTAAAATGGCTTCCACGGTTTTGCATATGTTTAAACTGTTATTTTTAAAGTAAACATAAAACCACTCTCACAAAAAAAATAACAAAAAGTAGCAATTCTCTACAATTTCTATCATGTTTATCTAATTCTAAGTGATTGAATCAGTAGACAAAATGGAAACTGACCATAATTATCTCCCCTTCAGATAAATTAAAAATCAGCTTACCTAGACCGATGGTGTGGCCTTTTTGGTGGATTAACACCTTTGCCCACGATGAAGCTTCTTCTAGTGTCACCAAAAGCAAAAATGCACTTGACTGACGGCTCATTTCCGGTAGGCGGTAGAATGTAACCCAGTATCAGCTGCCATTAAAGCGACCATTGCCATGTTTACTGCAGATATAAATGGTGTTATCAAACTAATGATGATTTTCATTTTTAGGAGATACATTTCAGAACTCATACAAATATGGTAGAGCACATCATTTTTCACAACTGTGAGGCTCAATCAGATACCATACATTCTACACTATGCATCTCTATGATACTTGCAATGTTAGTTATAAGCATTTTTGATAGGATGCCTGTTTGAAAATATTGGAAGTTTAAATTAAAATTTTGTTTATTGATATAAGTGACCTATTTTTATGAAAAGGTTTTGTTATGGATAAACTATTTATTAAGCAATAGTATTTTTAGAATTCTACTTTATATACAACAAAACAGTAGCTAGAACCTTTGTATTTGTAAAATTGACATCTTTGGCAGGGGAGGATATTATTTTTTAATAGAATTGATTTTCTTTGTCTTCCAGAAATGGAAAAAAAATTTTTTGATTAAACTAAATTCATTAAATAAACATTTTTTTTTTTAATTTGCAAATTGCAGTTTTCAAAAAACTCCCAACCAATAAGACTGATTTTTACAGATGGTTTTCTGTTTTTATTTTTAGGCCTATCTAACGCAGTCATCTCAGTTGTATCTGGAGACTTGTATACCTGCTATGGGGGATGTGTTCTGCATTGCTCCGTCATTCCGTGCAGAACAGTCTCGAACGCGCCGCCATCTTGCCGAGTTAGTATGCCTTTCTTAGAAAATGTTCATTGGAAATGGATTTACTTTTTTAAAAAGAAATCTATATTGTTTTTTTCATCTCCAATTATGCTAACTGTGGCAGACTTAGAAATATCCAATGAAACAATTTAACCCATTTCTCCCCAGATCCAGTTAGTGTGTAACCTTCTCCTGGAGATTAGTTGAATGTGACCTTCTCTTTGTGATCTTTAGAGATTGCAATATTTCAATTGAATGAATGGCAGTACGTTCATGTTGTAAACAATAAACCAGTTGAGTTTTATGAACACTGTTGATCTTTTAAGCAGATAAAGAACACCTTTTGTGATATTCAGTCATGGATGGTATTCTGAGAACTGCAGTAAAAGATGTCTTCTGTAAAGCTGTGCATCATACAACGGTTTGTATTCAAGTAAGCAGTTGTCTGTCTATGTTGAAATGATTTGTGATTTGTACTATACTATATGTTATGGCCATTTTGAGATGAACTCATTGGTAACTGACTTTCCATGGAGTTGGATTACATGTGTGTATTTCTTTTTTAAGATCTATTTTGTGACAAGCATCTGCTGAGATAATTGGCTAATCTAGACAGTATGGATCTTTAATCTTTTCTTTGAGGTGAGGATTCCATTGCATGAACTGTGAAAAAAACAAGAAACACAGAAATAAGATGAAGATTACTTTAAAAAAAAAAAAAAAGAAAAAGATATATAATTGACTCCTCTCATCTCCAGGTACTCGCATGTAGAAGCTGAATGCCCATTTATTACCTTTGATGAACTGCTGGATAGGATGGAGTTGCTTGTCTGTGATGTAGTGGAAAAGAGTTCTGAAGTCTCCTCTGGGTCACATAGTGAAGGAACTGAACCCTGTAGGTTTTGTTATGCCTTTTTAATGTCAGTTTCCTTTAACATGTTTTACTTGAACTAATAAATACAAAAGAAATGGATTTCTATAACTAAATTAAGGAAAAGATGTTAATATTTTGTTAACTAGTCAGTCGTTTAAAAAGTTCAAATAAAGGAGGAAACAAAACAAAAAACTTACCAAAGATTTAGATGAGGCTTAAGCTTATAATTGTCAGGAACAAAGAATAATTCTTGTAAATCATTTCATACATCTAATGGCCTGAGATCTTAAATTTCTAGGTTTTGTTTCTGGTTTAGCAAACTAATATAAGTTCAGTATATAAATCTGTAAAATTATATGTTAGAAATTATTATAACTGTTATGTCAGTCACGTTTTTCAAAATTAAGTTAGCTAACTTTTTATATACAGTATATCTACTAATCCCTTCTTAAGTTCTCTCTCTCTTTCCCTTTCAGGATTTCAAAGTCCCTAAACGACCTTTCAAACGAATGGACTATAAATTGGCAATAGAATATCTAAAAAATAACAACATAACAAAAGATGATGGAACCTTCTATGAATTTGGAGAAGTAAGGATTGGAAATCAAAAAGATGAATTTTTAAATCTCTCTTTGTGGCTCTTAGATTTCTGAAAGCTGTTCAATAAATTAATTATTGATAACAGTAGACAAAAACAGTAAGCAACAACATTGTGCCTTGGTGTTAATTTCTTATTGCTGTTTCTGTATTTTGGATTGTAGAAGTTACCTGGCTTGGTCTCGAACCCATGCCCTGGTGGTTGATACACTCCTGACCATTTTAGCCCTTCTCTGCGGGTCAGTCTGTTAATCAACATCAGTGCACCAAACCTGAACTAAACCCATCATCAGATGGTGACAATCAACAAAATGTAGCTCCATTAGTTCAGTTACCTAAGATGATTGGAAAAGCGTGAACTAGTCCTTTACCTTTTTCATTAAACGCCCAGTTCATTTTTAGACAATTTACCAATTTGTGTGTGTCCTTTTTAATTGTTGTTACTGTTTACATGCCAATCTTCAGAATTTTAAATGTTGGGTGGTTTTTGCAATTTCTGTATTTTGTCAGGACATCCCAGAGGCCCCAGAAAGGAAGATGACAGATAAGATAAATGAACCAATCCTTTTGTGCCGATTTCCTGCTGCAATCAAGTCATTCTACATGCAGAGGTGTCCAGAGGATGACAGAGTTACCGAGTCGGTGAGTTGCGGTCTTGCCAGCTTCAAATTTGTTTGTTTGAAATATTGAGGCATTTGTCTCCCTTGAGGAGGAAAAAAGAAAATTAAGGCTAACGAAATTTTATTGAATTGAGTAAGAAAAAACAAAAGTAATTGGTCATTTTACTGAGTAATTCTATAAACACAGGAAGCTGTAGCTCTCATAGTGAAAGGAGCAACTTATTGGAGATTTTGACAGTGCTTTCATCTGGATTCATCTTATATAGACAAAATAAACACAGACATGTCATTATTCCACAGATTGAGATTCTATACAATTGGTGCCTTCTATAATCTCGATTCTTTTACGTGGTTATGAGCTTTTATGTGGAAAGTTTAAGAAAAGAAAAAGTGTGTGCATCCAAAATTCAATGAAGTTGATTTTGATGGGAAAAAAATTGTTTTGTTAATTTTCCATGAAGTTAATACAAGTTTAGAGAATTCAGGAGAAGTTCCATAGTGTCATTGTTTGAAATTAATCATTAGGTATTGTACACTGAGTTGGAGGAGCTTTTATTTATGAATCCAAAGTTATTATTTTCAGTAATAAAAAAAAATTTAGTAAATGCAACATATAAAAGAAACATTTAGTACCAATAATCTGACTGGTGTAAAACAAGTAGCACGGTATTGTAGACTTTGCTGGCTCTCTCACATGAAACTGACACACACCAGCCGTGTATGAGTGTGTTTTTGGTATGTACACAAAAGGGAAGAAAATTCTCTGCTTCCTTTCTCATTTCTCGCTTAACTCCAGTGACATTATTGCTTGTTATTTTAGGCAGACTTGTTAATGCCAGGTGTGGGAGAAATTGTTGGAGGCTCAATGAGATTGTGGCAGTATGATGCTTTGTGTGAAGGATATGAAAGGGAAAATATTGATCCCACACCTTATTACTGGTACACAGACCAGGTAAGAAAAGATTTTTTAAAATTCTTTACTGACTACAGCATACAAGTTTTGCATTTTTTATAATTTTTCCTTGAGAAAATTGAATCAAACCTGCTGAATTTGCATAACCATGTTGTGTGTTAACATATTGGAATGCATACCACTTTGTAGTTTACCGCATACTTATTGGAACAAATGATTATAATTGAAAAATGTTGCAAATTTAAATCTAACATTCAACACGATTTCCAAAAATACCTTGTAAATTATGAGAAGTGTGATGTGGTTATAGGAATTCAAAAGGGCCATCAGTACAATGTCAAGAATGTCAGGTTAGCATGATTTGAAGATAGATTTTGTTATTATATTCCTAGCGTGATGCAAAACTTTTGGCTGTGGTTGTTTCACCCATAAACTGGATCATAGTATCTCTCTCATGTTTTCAGTTTTTCCTCCTCACCTTTTTTTTAAAAACGATAATTGCCCATGTTACACATTTTTAGAATTCATTTGTACTGGTTTTTATTTTAAAAACAAAGAACTTTAAGCTTAGTTTTTCGCCGTTAGTCAGTCAGTAACATGTCTTCTGTTTGGCTAATTCTGCTTTACTGTCCCAAGTTAATTGAACATTGGTAACCACAAACTGTTATCACCTAGAAGCTTGTCTGTCATGTGTGCTGCAATTTAATACCACTACTAAATCTGTGATAACCCGGACTTTTTCACTATCTGTTTAGAAGATTATCAAAATAAATGCACTAGTTTTTACTTAATCTAGATGATAACTTTGTCGAATATTATTTCCTTTCCCTAAAGTATTTTCTGTTGTTTGTAGTGGTGGTTGAAGAAACCAGTCTGTACTAACATAACTTCTGTAGAACTTTGATGGAAAATTATGCAACATTAGTAGCATGATTTTTTTAGCTGACATTACAATCTAGTTGATTGGATGACTAATTTCTGTAGTTAGCGCAACAGTAAATATTTCCATTTTTGTATGCAGTATTTGTAATTAACTAAGTAGCTATTTTTATGTCCAACTTCTATAATACAAGAAAAAATCATATTTAAAGAGGCCATTAAATTTCACAAGCATTCCAAATACAAACCGCTTGTGCTTTGGGACCAATTATATCAGTGTAATTTCTTGAAATACTAAATATGTTAAATAGATAATTCCTTTTGCTTGAATACCAGCTCAGTTATGAGGGATTGTCTCCTCTCCCATACCTGCAGAAAGAAATAGTTATATTTAGTGTCTCAAGATTATTTCTGATACCACATAATTAATGGTATATTTCTGAAATTTCTACCAAAAAAATATACTGCAGATTTATGTACATCAAGGTTTAATTAGAGGAAGTTAAAGTTGATTAGCATTAATTTTTATCTAGATACAAAATAACTAATATTAATTATCTTGTGTTTCTTAAGGATCCCCCACCAAAGTTTGAAGTAGAGACAGAACAAATGTTTTATTCATTAATCATTGAACGCTTTTGTTACTGTAGAATTTCAGAATCTGGCTGAATCTGCAGTTCCTGGTAGTAACATTTTTTTGTTTATATATTTTTTCTTTTCAGCGGAAATATGGCAGCTGTCCACATGGAGGATATGGATTGGGTTTAGAGCGCTTCCTGTGCTGGTTGCTTGGCAGATATCACATCAGAGATGTGTGTTTGTATCCTCGATTCATTGAAAGATGCAGACCCTAATGATTTTTGAAGATAAAATCTATTATAACAACTCTAGACAAAGATTTCTGCTTAGTATTAAATGTACATGAAAGCAAAGGTTCAGACTATACTCAATAGTATAGAACACTTGAGATTAGTTTGCTGTAATATTCTTAATGTCATCCTTTTATTATCCATGTGCTAGTAAATGGTAAGCTCGTAGTACTTACATACTAATTATATTCTAATGTTGCTTTTAAAATTTTTTCTTGAATTGCTGTATTTAAAAAGAGATGCATCACAATGATTGCTTAGTTGATGGGTAATCTGAAGAATGCAAGAAGCAGGTGTGCCTAAAACAAAGTCTACTTGGAGAGGGTTAAACTAGATGGCACTGTAATGACATTGCATTTAATACGTGTGTAACTTCATTACTGTAATGTTGGATCAACCAGAATAAACAAACAAACAAAATGAGTTTTTCACTTTATCTGAGCCGAACCAAAGGATATCTCATACAGCAGGATGTTATCTTGCCACGGGTAACATATATAACCAGTGGAACAAAATGGGGAATAAGGAAACAAACAGACCTTGAGCCCTTTTAAGTGCGGTAATTGCATTATCCCAAAAAAGGAAACTTGGTTTAAAAACCGAGTTTTCTGATGATGGTGCTTAAACATTTAAGGGTTTCTTTTTGTTTCCATTAACAACAATCACAGATAACAACAACAAATGAAGCTTCTCTAATAGGGTTTTATTATATGAAAACTTGAATGCACAAACTTTTCAGACATTTAGCCAGACTGGTCCTTGAAGACAGACATCTCCAGGAATTTGTAATATCATTTGGCTTATTTAGCATCCCGTGATCGACCCCGTCTTGGGAAATCCTAAAACAAAAAAGGTAATAGTGCTGATTAATTACTTTGTAGATGATTATTGTCTAATGAAGTCTATTATTTTAATCGGATTGTTTCTCCAAATACAAGAGTAAGAGTGCAACAGGCCAAGAAAACAAAGAAAGCTTTACATTTAGTATCTACTGAACAGGCTTGTTTTTGTTTTTTAAAGTAGCTATTTTGATAAGATAAGCTGGAAAAGAAAACAACAGAAACAGAAAAATGTCAAAGTTGTTTAGAACCACATTTAAGATTGTGACAAAACAGATGCTGATTTTAAAATCTTTTGAGTGACAGCTAGGTATTTAATTTGAAAATCTCTATTAGATGAACAGAGGATCCTCTGCTGTCTGGAACTGCGTGTTTAGTCAATCCAGATATAATTGAGAATGGTTGAAATTCTCCAGGATATCCACCAAGACTCCACAAGGCTTTCGTCTTTCCTCACTAGTGGATTTCTGATGTTTCTATATTGCTGCTGTCTGCACTGTGTGAGCAGAAGCTAAACTACTGTAAAGGTTTTCGTTCTGTAAACTGTAAGGGCGAAATATGACAAAATCTGACTTTATCGTCATTTCTCTTACTCTTGACTAATGCAGCAGAGCAGTTAGGCAGCTGGGCCCAAGTTCATTTCCCAGTGAGGGTTAGCCAGTTTGGTGTATCCCCCTATTATAGTTTCTTCTTGCTCTTGTGGTTTTTTCCACATATCTGAAAATGAAGGGTACTAGTAGGGATTTTCTTTTTGTTGAAGTTAGAAAGGTTCTCCAGTGTCGAGGGGATACAATCACTGTGGAGGCTGGTGGAGCAGCTTTACAAGACAGAATGACATTTGCAATGGAGTTCTGGTCACGACATTTCTTGAGCATGTTTTATGTATGATTAGAAGACTTAAATACCAAGGAGATTCAAATGAGCCTTAGGGGTCAGATGCCATTTAGCCGGGTTTTATTTGAATGTCCTTAGTACATAGAACTATTATAACCTTGACATAAATGTTGTGTTGTCTGGCAATCCATTTATTTCAGCCTTGTAGATCCCCATTTCAAATTAGACATTAGTAGTAGTAATGGCACACTATTAATTAATTAAAGGATTAAGTTAGGTGCAATACACACTAATCTTGTTTTATATTCATTGAGAACCGGAAGTTTTCTGTTAAGCCGACTGTGAGCCAATGGCTACTCTTTTCTAATAATGCATAATGACTTAGTAATAAAAAGGTCTTGAATGTAGACTGCACAGCATGTAGAGTCCTCGCTTGAGAGAATAGCTAAAAGGAATGTCTGTCTGTCAAATTTAAAGATGTGATTCTTGCAATTGTTGAAAAAAGAATTTATTATTTTATCTAAATAACAATTGCAATATATTGCCCTGTAAAAGTTGCTGCATGCTTATGGTTCACTGATGAGACTTTTCAGATCGAGGGAAAAACTTTGCAAAGCAGGATGTGATGGCAGGCACATGAACTCAGAAAAGCTCAAAAGTTCTAGTTGTTACTAGATAACCCATGAACTTGTTGGGTTCCCATTGTGACAGCAGTTGATGACAACGACGACGACACAATTTTAATATTATCGAGTGATCAAACTTTAATTTTATGAAAAGTTGAGCATTAAATGGTAATGTGGTGGCCTGGCCTAAGAAACTGCGAAATTAAAACTAATTAGTAATAATTACAAAAGTCTTAATAAATCTTGTTGCTGCACACTTGCCTATAACCTCCGGATGCCTCATGCTGTAGTCCAAATAACTGCCAGTGCAGTCTAGTCACTGCTCTTGCCATATTAGGATCAGCCTTGCCTCTTTCTCGATAAATTAGGACAAAGCAGCCGCTACATTCAAACACATTTTTTAGTAATAATTAAAAAAGTCTTAATAATTCCATTATTCATTGCCCGATTTAAACGAAACTTGTTAATGCACACCGCAGTTGGATGGTGAGTGAGTAAGGTGACCATAAAATTATAGCGCTTTCGTGCACCATTTAAACAGAGTTTCAGGAACATGCATACAAGATCATAGTAATATATAGATTAACAGTGTAAAGTGTTACTGATGTAAATAAAGCTTCATAGCTGTTATAGAACTTATTTATGCCTTCACTGTAATTTTTTTCTTTGTTAAAATTCTAATAATATCTGTAGTTCACTCAATTTTCACATTTTATGATTATCAAATGGTATGACCCACATCTTTACCTAAATTACTAAAGGAGATATTAACAAGGTCTGCATGTTACACGTGATATCCAATTGAAATGTTCCTTGGTATATTTAATGGACAATACAGTGAAATGAGAAACATTTGTTATTGAAAATGTAGCAGATCTTAATGGCTTACTGAGACTATCTTTTTTCTTTTGTATCAAGATGGAGAAATTCAAATCTATGG